>QYAH01000314.1:0-96414 GCA_003988945.1 Chaetoscypha palmicola | reverse complement strand
GCCTCTAATTATAATATATACTATAAATATATCTAGTAGGTATTATTTAGCTAAGAAATCTATTTTTATATAAAAACTCTTACTTAATTAGTCTAAGATGCTTATTAATATCGAAAATCTATAGGAAAATAAGGATATATTATATGTGGTTTTAGGTTTAGGACCGTGATAATTAAGGATAATCCTTATAGCCAGGTTATCCTTAATCTACACCTAAAAAATAACAGGACCGTAGGTCGTATCCTTATTACCGAGGTATCCTTATGTATAGTCATCCTTATAGCGAGTTTCTACTATATACTTTAGCTAGTCCTTATTTAGATATACTTATATTAGGTTCTTACCCTATTTTATAAAGAGCTTCGGAAGGCTAGTAAACTAGAAGGTATAACTCATGCCGAGTTAGATCGTACTAAGACATACTAGCTAGTAGTTAGTACCCTCTCGCCTATAGAGTTTCTCGAGATAATCGAGCGGATCTAAGATACTACTTTTATATAAAAGGCCTAGAAAGGTAATAAGTATATAGACGAGGAATACGAGGGCGAGAAGTATACTACTTAAAACTTAACTATTAATAGCTAAAGATATATAGATAAGACATTTATAACTATATACTACTTTTTATAGGAGACAGAGCTTTTATAGACTATATACTATACGATAAAGTATACGGACATTAGTATTCTTTAATAGGCTATTAACCCTTTAATTATATCGTTTCTTAGTTCTAGTAAAATAAACTACTATTACGAGATACTATAGCTTAAATAGTTACTTAAGGATAGTATATTAACTCTAGTACTCTAGTAGTCGATCTTAGTATTAAGCCTTATTAATTAGTAAGGAGACAAGAATATATTTAAGTCTATTAACCTATTACTAGAGTATATTAACCTAGTAATTAAGACGGAGATTAAATCGTTTAAGAACTCGACTTAAGACGAGTCGATTATCTTAGACTATTTATATATAACTAGCACGGAACTATATAGACTTTATAAGGATCTCGAGGGTTTATTTAGAAACTATATATCTAGACGATATATATATTGTAATTATACTAAAGAGATGTTTCTCTATATCTAGATATTAATAAAGAATAGTTTCGCTTAGCCTAGGACTATACTATTACCTACTAACTTATTCCTTATATATAATACAAAAGGAATAGGCCTAGAAGTACTATAGTAAAAAGTAGAGTTTTTTAACTAATACTATATAGTTAATAAAGGAAGGAATAATATATATATAAATACTAAAGGGATTATAGAGCTAGAGGGCGAGGTTTAAGTCGTCTCTAGAGGCGTTAATAAAAGAGCGGATACGAACGATAACCTATTAGTCGAGTTTATACTAGGCTTTAAAGGAGACGAGGATCTATCCCCTCTTCTTAATAATAATTAAGTAGAGTTATATATAGAATAAATAAAGTAATTCTAAGTAATTCTAGGTAATTTGCCTAATTACAGGTACTCGACTATATAGGGGCTCTAGGAAACCTTATATTATACGCCTAGAGTAGTAATAAATAAAGTAATTCTAGGTAATTCTAAGTAATTCAGCTAATAATAGAGCTAGGATTAATAGTAAGTAAATCTATAGACTTTAGGTAACGTTAGAGAAAGTAATTCTAAGTAATTCGGCTAATTAGGAGAATACTCTATAAGTTAGAGGGTCGCTTTCCTAGAGTAGGCCTAAGGATAGATAAATAAACTAATTCTAAGTAATTCTAAGTAATTCGGCTAATTACGAGGCTCGAATTAATAGCCGAGGTTAGTACACGATAAAATAGATATATCGTAGGAATATTAATTACTCTACTTAGAGGGGATATAATTATATAGGAATAACTTTCCTTAAAAGAGAAGAAGTAGGGCTTTATTTTAGCTGTACTAGCTATTTTATACGTTATAGTTAAAAGGTAGATATATAGTACTAAAAATCGGGGTTGTTTTACTATATAAATCGTATAACACCTATATAAATCTTTATATCTTTAACTTAGACCCTCTAGCGAGATTAGGGGGGAATAGGTTATAATTAGTCGAATTAGTTAGAATTAGTTAAAAGTGATCTACTTAGTACGGACCCACATGTTACTACCCTTTTACCCCCTAACCTCGCCTAAAAAGAGGGTCTGAGAGCTGAGATAACCGTATATAAATGTTCGACCTTTCGTGAACTCTTGCGGAGATTCTGTAACCAGCTTTCCGTCTTCTACACAGACAAGTTCCGTATTGCCCTCGTCACAAACAAACAACCCCTGAGTTGATACTTGACATATTAAGTTCCGATTTCGCAATCAATTCTCAAACACTACTAAGATGCTACGCCTTTCACGCCGGCTCTTTCCTGCCTCTGGCCTAGGTCGAGCTCAAGTTACGAAATCCACCTTCCACACAATCGGAGCCAGACATACGAGAGTCAAGACTATGCCAGCAGAATCTTCTCATGAGTCCAAGATACATGAACCTGGAAGCATCTGCGAGGCTGAAGCAGAAGTAGTCCCTGCGTGTAATGAGAAGCCAATCATCACCGACTTTGTTATCGATCTTTCCAACACAATTCATGTTAACAAGGTCTCTCGGTACAGTGAACCTTTAGCCTGTCAGTTCCTTCAGTCTGACGAGCCTCTGCCACCGATCACAGAAAATAATCGACACTTTTTCGAGCAATTTGACCACACGATCGTCAAAGACGACTCAATGATTGCCGTCGAGGCGAAACATACATCGGAGGACGGGAAGTCAGATACTAATTGGAAAGCTACCCTCGAGAAGCTCCTACAAAGAAACGAGAAGTCAAAGGGGCAGTAAAGAGTCTTAGATTCTGGCAACGAGGTAGAGCAGAACTGGAGTGTGGAGCATTTGGATATCCAGAACATTGGATGTCATCAGGAAATTTTAGGGATGTTCTGGAAATAGGTGTAGATAGCATATGAATGGCTTCTATGGAATCAGTGTCAGCATGAGTGATTAGGTATCGACCTTGAGCTCAGGATAATCAATGCAGGTATTGTTAAGTAAATGATGAGAACAGTAGAATCAAGTGACTTGTGCAAACTTTTCAGAGTTGTAATATCCCATCTTCTTCAGTTCCCGTGTCTCATTGAACCAAGATCCTCGGTGGATTCTGTACTTCTTTTGATTACATGAATTTCTACCTAGAGCTCGAACGCACGTCAAAATAAACCCGCAGCTGTAAAGCAGAGTACTAGCTATGCCCCTAACACCAGCATTCCTGCTCAACGTCTCATCTCCAAAATTCTGGGATTTCCACGGCGAGAAGAACACTGACCCTTCATTTCATTGAATGTAAGCGAGTGAACAAGTACCTAGAAGTCCAATACTTCGAGTTTATTAGCGTATCACGAACTCACAAGTCGGACCCTCATACTTCGCCCGTGAGAAGGCATCAAATACTGCTGATGAACATGTGATAAGCTGTCACATTACCAGTAGCTATTCTTCCCTGGGATCTATAGTCACCAATAGATGTTGAATTCGTGGACTAGGCTGTGATTTCGAATGAGAGCATTGGTGAAATGATAATTTAGAGGCAGGCTTACTACATATACAGAATATACGTAGACAAGACAGAACGCTGCCGACGCGTAATTAACGCTATTCCTGCCTCTACCACCACCCCGCACTATACGTACTGCCCACTGTCTGCAGTATGTCTATGCCTGGAAGTTTCCACTCTTCCACTCAGGATCTTACGGAGGATAACACGCCTTATTGTTCCTCTCTTGAAATTTTCTTCTCTTCTAACAACAAAATGGAGGTTGCTGTGAGAACTGTAGAAAGAGGATGAGCAGCTTCCCTGACTCGTCTTTCCCTACCCGACGTCGGCATTTCTCGCTTAACTGCCACCCGCATGTGTGCATAGGACCTCCCGTCGTACCTGATCGACTTCCAGCCCTACAGACACGGTGTGGATGACAAAGCAGACTCGATCGTAAGCTGGACCACAAAAGGGGGGGGGGGGGGGGGGGGGGGGGGGGGGGGGGGGGGGGAGGGCTCAAAAGTCAAGAAATGGTGTATCTGTATCATTTCCTGTTCGCGGCGCTACGCAAAATGACGATACAAAATTGGGGATTTCTTACGGTGCGAGATAAATCTTGGTGCTAAGTGCTTCCTACCCGGCCGTGGTCTAGTAGAAAGATATGGAGCATTACTAGATGCACTCAACTTCCCCTCACTTGGGCCCTCTACTTCATATAAAGAATGGGTGATCAGTATGTCAAGCTGAGAAGGCAGTCCATGTACTCTACACACATAATACACAGCACCAATCTATGAATGTGCTCTTCTTCGAATTAGTTTATAAGAACCACATTGAAGCTATAATCTGGCAAATATATAAGTCCAGACACAAATCCACATACTCTCAATTTCCCAAAATCACTCTCCCAAGACACAAGATACCCCAATCCACACCAAAATGGGAGTCTTCATTCGCCGCGCCTCAAGTTTGCGACAATGCATGAATGCAACGGACTTGCCCCCAACGATACTCAAGGACGAGCCAATGGACGTTGTCAATGAACCAAAATCAAGCAGCAAAGGGTCGACTTCACAAGCAGACAGATCTGCTTCATCTACAACGGCCAATAGAGAAATAGAGATGCAAGGCGTCCCAAACAGAGATGCGGATGGCGATATATCTATGGTCGACTCCCCTCTTCTTGAACATCTCGGTTCGGTGGACTCTTCTGGTCAAGCTAAGAGTGCTCAATTGTGATATTTTTCGTGGAGTATTGGGATGTGATGCGCAGGTGGTCATTTGCTGTGTTCTTGCAGGGAGATGTGGTTAGGGAGGGAAGGGGCGATCCACGAAGAGTAGATTATAGCTATAGGGTCAATAACGACAAATGCGGCAGTTGCTTCCCACCTTTGTCTAACCAATCCTTCGCCATCTTTCGGACTTCACTCATCGTAACTAGTACATATCTTTCGATCATTGCCAGGGAACTGTGACGCTTAGCAAAAGGCGTATTGAAGCCTTCAGAAAGACGACAATTCTATTCATATCTCACATCCTCATCACCGCAGCTCAATGGCTTCACCTCCACGCCTCGTGGAAACCCCCACCACTCCAATATCATTTCCACTACCAGATCGGAGCGTAAAGAAACAACAATCATCCTTCTTTGAATCCATCTCAAACATTACAAATCGAGTCCCTCTATTAACTACAGCAGTCAAGAAATCGAAGGCCTTTCTCAATATCGACTCTCCGATCGGATTTCCTGATGGCGCGTCGACACCAATACGAACAACCAGCCATCTTGCAGAAGATCGGGATGAACACGGGCTTGACTTTGGCGATCAGATCATAGACGAGCACAAACCGTTGAGTCATGCCACGAATCGTCACAACTATGCTCTTAAATCCAAGAGGAGGGTCAAGGTACGATAATCCCTCCTCCGGTTGATGTAAAAGGTTTGAGTACTAACAGTGCCAGATCACGAAAGCCGACGACGAAACCAAAATCCACCAAGAGTCAGAGCAAGAAACCAAAGAAGCCCGCCCATTTCCCCAAACCCGCCAAGAAAGGACCATCCAAAACCAATTCACAAAACTCCATAGCATTCTCGATCGCCTCGACTCCCTCCCCTCCGAACCACCAACACTTACCTCACAAAACCACACCTCCCCCTACAAACCCCGCCGCAAACACATCTTCACACCCTCCGAGATCCTCGAATACACAGCCTCAACATCTCCCACCCTCCCCGACGTCCAGCAAGAACATCACGATTCGCTAGCGAAAGAATTTGGCGATGATATACAGCCCTGTATCTGCAGATTCGGGGCGTGGGAACGAGATCCGGAATGCGGTTGGCCGTATCATACTGCGTCTAATAAGGGGGAATTGTGGTGCACGCAATCGGATGGGGAGGGAGGGGAATTTGAGGGGACTTCGCCGAAGAGGAAACGCGAGTCGCGAAGAAGTAGATCGGAATCTCCGGGGCCGAAAAGGCAGCGGTCGGATCCGATGGCTGTTGATGCTAATGTCACGCCCGTAGAGGATGGAAGAGCTCGGATGGCTCCTAAAATTTGAAATTAGATTTGACAAGGAGGGTATGATTAAAGTTGCAGATAGGGTAGAGTCAGTGAGGACGGTTTCACTTCAACCAGTAAGAGTTGAAAATTTGCGCATGGCAAACATGCAGAAGCGTGGAAGTCCTGGAAGATGTGATTAAAGTCAGCTTGCCTCGTATGGGATAATGTCTCTCTTTTAGGGATGCTAGAAGCTTGACCATCCCTGTAGTATATCGATTGGGTTATTGTCGTGTTGGAAAGAAGGATGTGGTATCGTGAAGTCGTGCAAACAAGGTGTTGTGTATATTAGCAAGATTGGAGATGGTGTGCTGCTCGTTGATCAGGAGAGATCGAGTTCTGTGTTATTCTCATTCTTTTTTAGTATATTGGGTATACGCGTATAGCGGACTGGGATGGGGGTTTCGTAGCGACTTCTGTATTGATAGCTCTGCATCAATATATTGTATTCCGCGATCAGAAAGAACGAGAAGTGTCGATGTTTTGCTAGAATTGTGTGATCAATAGATCGCGAAGGGGAACGTGGACATCTGTCACGTATTATGTATGGGCAGTAAGTAGTATGAGATGAGGTCAAGCGACTGATCTAAACTCCAAGTACTACAAATATATAGCGTTATCAAGCATAAACTTTGCCGTTTCTTATTAGACCACGACGTACTACTCTCAAGACCCTAACTTTGAATTAGCTGTTACTACACGTGACAGTATCCTTTCTCGGTGGTATAGTGAGGTAGGGGATGACATTGTGTGGAAGAGGTCCAAGGTGGACAGGACACCAGCTATATACATGCCAGACTGGCTAGTCGCACCTGCCACCGTAATAACGGACGTACTTTACACCAGGTGCTGACTTACAACCTAGGAAAAGTGATCAGTTCTATTCTGCAGTTCGAAAAATATAGATGCTAAGAATACAGTACAGCAATCCCCACAACCCCATTACATTACATTACAAATATGAACTTCCCCCATCAAGCCCCCACCACTGATTCAGCGGTGGAACGTCCAATTTATCCTTCTCCGATTGCAACGACAACTGAGTCAACTCAGCATTCAAGTTCCCTAACTCAGGACTCACAGCCTTTTTACTCCTCAACGTCATGACCGCCCCCGTCTGCGCGAGATTAATCAACTTCTCGTCCAATTTCACCCCCATCGCCAGCCCAGCGACGAGCACACCGAGGAATGTATCGCCTACGCCGTTAACGCTCACGACGTCCGTCACGTCCTCGACGGCGGGGAAGAGGCGCATGTACACGCCGCCTACGTCTTCACTGTCGTTTGAGGTGCGGGATAGGATGAAGGGCGCGCTGGCGGGATCGGTGAGGCGGGCGTCGTGCGGTTTGAGGAGGGTGGTTTGGAGGACGCCGTCCGCGCCGAGTTTTGTGAGGATGGTGGGGATGTAGGGGAGGAGTTGGATTGTTTGGAGGGGGATGCCGGCGTCGGTTAGTGAGGGCGAGGTTAGGCGGACGAAGTCGTCGCGGGCGCCGGTGCTGGGGATGCCGAAGGAGTTGATAAGGTTCCACCAGTCTTCGGATTTGAAGAAGTCGTTTTCTTTGGCGGCGGCGTACATGGATGCTAGCTCGTCTTTGTTGGGGGTTGCTATGTTGACGCGTTGGTGGGGGAATGTTTTCTTGGATAAATCGACGAGTCCGGCGGACTTTGGAAAGAGGCTTGCGGCTTTGGGGACAGATACGGGCTCGAATGCTACGCGGATGTCGTTGTCTGGGTCTTTTTTGAGAGTCCAAAAGATCTCTTCGATTGTCTTGGGCATCCAATTTCCATCGACGACGGCCCAGCGTGCGGATTCTTTGCGGTTTTGGATCCAGTCGGGTCTAATACGTGCGGTGCTAATGATCTCCATGTCGGCCATGGCGAGGACGAGGTCCTTCGATGTGTTGTTTACGGCCACGTATTGAGCGGTACTCCGTTCTGGGATTGTCTGGATAGCGGAGGTTTCCAGACCCTCTCTCAACATCTCTGCCCGAACAACGGTACCAGCACTGAAGTTCCATTAGCTTTAACAATGAGTCTGGGGTAGGTATGCTACTCACAGATCCTCCCCCGTCCGACTGCACAAGCGCACTTTCAGGCTGCTAGAAGCGAGGTGGGCAGCAAGGGCGACGTTATGCCCAACGCCACCAACTGTTTGGGTAATCGTGGCCGGGTTCGAAGTGTTCATGATAGGTCCAGCTGTGGAACTTTCCGTTTCATGGGTACTGCTTGAGTTCGTGTCTGGATTCGAGGTGATAGGGGAGTGGTCGCAAGCAAGATCGATAGCCAAAGAGCCAAAGACTACAAGATCTGGGGGTGGGGGTGGGGCCACAAGTTTGGGAGGCGCTGTAGCTTGTTGGGTAGTTGGCTGTTGAGCTTCATGTATCTTTTTCTCCGCATCGACAGACGCATAATGAAGCTTAGATCTCTCTCTGCCAAGTTGTTAACTTTCATAACGGTGGCATTGTATAATGCACGACAATAACTTACTTTATTGCCTTTTTTTCATACATCGAATTTAACTTCTCATTCTCCACCGCAACTAGAGTAGCCATTTTGACGTTTGACTCTATCAATGCTTTATTTGCCGGGATACTATTACCCTTAGTAAGGTCTTTAATGCGAGCTAGTATAAAAGGAGTATTTGCATGGCCGTGAAAGCCTTGTTCGGCGGCCTCCTGTACAGCTTGATTGATGGCATCGTCGAGTTCTGCTTTAGGAATCGAGAACTCCTCAGGGATGGGGTTCGCAAATAATAGTCCTGGAGTACGGTTACGGAAACGCACAGTGCTTAACATGTATGTACCTCCTGCGATCGTTAGTGCTCCAATTTGACTAAATATAACGAATATTCTCACGTAACATTGCTGCGGCTTCTTCGGCATTCTGAATAATCATTGGACTCTTCACACCGCTGTCTCGCGTATAGAATGCTGGAATGTCAATATTCCCGGTACGGCCATCGGCAAAGGTACAAACCGGGACCCCTTGAGTTTCAAGGTATTCCAGAGTTCGTGGTAGGTCAAGAAAGCTTTTGCATCCAGAGCAGATCACAGCAACTCTGGTGCGTCCAAGTTCCGTCAGGTCCGCAGAAATATCCATACTGTCTTGGCCACCGCGATGGACACCACCTAGTCCGCCAGTTCCAAGCACATGAATATCGGCTTTGGCCGCTATCGTCATTGTGCCTGCAATAGTTGTGCCGCCATTGAGTTTACGCCCAGTGAGGTTCTAGGGAGCATGAGCGAGATAACATAAGAGGGACGAAGAGGGACGAAGACGGCCAAGTAAGCGTGTTTTCATTGTCTTACCATTCCGAGGATGTATGGGAGATCACGAGACGACACCTTCATCGTCTCTGGCTTGCCGGCAGAGGAAACAAGCTCAATGAGTTCGTCCTTCTCCATTCCAACTCGAATCTGGCCATTGAGAACTCCAATGGTTGCTGGTACTGCCCCATTGTCACGGACAATTTGCTCTAAACCCAGCGCGAGGTCGACGTTGTCTGGATATGGAAATCCGTGGGTGTAGATGGTGCTTTCTAGTGCCACTATAGGTATCTTGTGTTTTTTCGCATATCTTATCTCTCTTGAAGCAACAAAGGTTTGCAACGGATTTAGAAGAGGCCTAGTGGTTATTGAAGAGGACTGTATGCGGTTGTAAGTAATTGACGAAGGAGTGCTACATGAGCATCCAGCCTTAGACCTAAGTTGAATCCTACCCCGATGGAGGAATCGAGTAGCCTTGCAGCTAAACATTGTAATTTCACCGGCCCCGCGGTTATTGTATATCGAGTCAACAATGAGGAATAGTCCGCCTCTGATACGAGGCTGTTCCGCTGCTGAAAGGCGCTTACATCTGACGTGGTGGATGGATAGATTGGATTAGATGTTGCTGTTGCTGCCCAGGTGTTGATGTTGGTGTTTTTAATGCATGTGCATTCATCTGCATACTCCGTAGATGCCTCGGAATTGTGGCCTACACTCAGGCATATTTCCTCTTTACCTGCGACTCCAATTGTTTCAACAACACCAAGCGTCGCCGGGACATATTAACATTACTTCGAAGTATGATCTCACCCATTTTGTCTTCAGTGGAACGAAATCTCTCCAAGTGGGGCGCACCTCTATCAATGCAAGTTTGCATGAACGATATTGGCCAGCCAGAAAACTTCTATGATTACCAATGCGAAAAGTAAGATTTCCTGTTATAAGTCTCCGATGTTATCGAATATCGCATTTGCATTCGTGTCTGCGCTCATCTCATGTTAATCGTCACAAATCTCATCCCTCTCCCTTCCTACATACCATCGAAGGGATCCCCATGCTGTTGTCTCTTCCTCTGCTTGCGAGATTTCTGCTGGTAGGATACTGCAATGGACAAACCATCGTGAACGGTCAGATTTACACGCCTGGAATCGTGCTGGTAGATGCGCCGCAACCAAACACTCCACTAGGCGGTGGTAAGCTAAATCTCTTGTCCAGACCTCAAGCAATCTCCGCTGACCGACGAAGATGATTTGCATATAGCACTCGATGTTACCTCGAATGGTCAACTCCAGCTTCCACCATATCCTTCAAACCCCACTTCTGCCATTTACAACATCACGATATTCCTGTCAAGCTACATCACAAACAAGAATTTTACCGTCTCCAATGGTACTGCTAGTGCGGGAAATGCAAGTCTTGGGGAAATTATGGAGCAGGAGCCGTCGAGTACAGTGAAGCACGTCAATTGGATGTGGCCGGATTGTCTGGTGGGAGATGGTGAACCTGATGATTCCAATAGCTCGAGAGGCAGTTATAATGTGCGTGACCGTTCTGCGGTTGTTTTCGAGAGTACCAGCTGATATACGCAGATTTCAATCCGACAAAACTTTCGCATGAATGGGACTGACATGTACACAATCTTCGATCTTCCAATTCAGGTTACGAATCAGATTTCGGAGAACGCCAATCGACCTTCTTGCGATCATCTGAACAATCCGATGATGAACCAGACCGCCTTGAACATGTCCTCGGATACGTTTACTCGAATAGCTGGTACTACGATTGAGACGAGCGGGAAAGGATCTGGACTGGGAGGATCCAAGCCAGAAGCTTCCTCGGAAGATGGCCTAGGAGGCGCTGCAACTATATCATGGAACACTGGCTTGCTTGGGATATCGATTGCGATCTTTGGTCTGTTGACGATGTATTAGGCAAAATGCCGTGGGCGTGAGATGTGCCGGGTGCGGATTTGTTACGTCATTTTATTCGACTTCTAGTACAAAATTAACTCGTAATATAGTTTCTACACTTCCGAAGCTCGTCTCTCATCTGTACTATCAGTACAGTATTGTCCGCTCACTATGCGAATGCATTTGCGTAGGCATTTGCGTAGGCAATACATGATATCACGGTTGGATGGCATCAAGTCTGCGTGTTGGCCAGCCCCAGCATCTCCTGCTTGGGATGGGTATGTTACACTTACACCCGAAATGGCATAGCGCCAAACCCCGCGTTCCAGGTCCGGTTGCACCTCGGTCGCATCCCGACACATGGGAACACCAGCAATGGATTGGAACGTCGACATAGCGAGGGGCCAAGAAGCAATCTTCCCTTTTGAGTACGAGCATCCCCAGATACAGCCGCCTCCGCACATTTGACAGCGGTCAGGTTTCTTATATTATCTGATACTATCTTATATATCTTATATTATCTTATATTGCTGAACTAGTACTTACGAAGTAACTACTCTCAGTTCCCTTTGTCCTTCCTCCTAGCCCTTCTTTCTCTTCTACATCTATCTGCCTTTACATATTGCGCCGGTCCCATAGTGGCAGACTATCTCTACCTCTACCCTCCTACTCCTAGTCCTTCCCCTTAGCTGTCTGCGCTTGATATTCTATCAAGCTATTGGAATAACTACTCACGGACAGGTTCGACAATATGCCTATGCACAATGGATGGCTGCCTCGTGAAGGTAATCCTGACTCTCCATTTTGATCAACGATTTATCTGACCTGCAACAGGCTTCACAAGTCAACCCCTAGGTGGCTTTCTTAAGAAGACAGCGCTCAATCCAGCCTTCACGCTTTTGTTTATCCTTCTCGCGAGATACACCAAGAAAGGTTCCGACCTAGCAATCCTCCACGAAACCGCGTTCTCGCGTCTGCAGAAGCTCTTCTACTTCGGTCTCGCACGCTGTGCGTCAGGATACTTGGATAATGCTGTGCTAAACAATTGGACATCGGGAGATTTCGACTGGCAGACAGAGATAGTACTGATTACTGGTGGTGCTGGTGGAATTGGCGGACAGGTTGTGAAGTTGTTGGCAGAGAAGGGTATCAAAGTTGTGGTGTTGGATGTTATCCCCATGACATTCGAGACTCGTAAGCTATTCCTGTCTGGCAGAGAATATCATCAGGATCAACACTAACCGTGTTTACGCAGCTGCCGGAGTCTATTACTATAAATGCGATATTACCTCCCCTACCACAATCGCATCCGTCGCCGCAGAAATCCGCAAAGACGTCGGAAACCCAACCATCCTAATCAACAACGCTGGAGTCTGCCGTGGAAAAAGCATCCTCGATGCAACCGAGAAGGACGTCCGTTTCACCTTCGACGTAAACACACTCTCCCACTACTTCATGGCCAAAGAATTCGTCCCCTCAATGGCCGAAAACAACCACGGAATGGTCGTCACAGTCTCATCCTTCGCAGCCTGGATCGTCGTCCCCAACATGGTCGATTACGGCTCCTCAAAAGCCGCCGCGCAATCCTTCCACGAAGGCCTAACTGCTGAGCTCAAAACTCGCTACAACGCCCCCAAAGTCCGAACTATCGTCATCAATCAAGGCTACACCAAAACCCCGCTCTTCCAAGGCTACAACAACAACTCAAAATTCCTCGTCCCGTCTATGGAGGTCGATACCGTGGCTGAGGCGATCGTCAAGAAGATCCTGGGGGGTAATAGCGGACAGGTTATTATCCCTGGCTTTGGCACGACGCTGAGTATACTGAGGGGTATGCCGCATTGGTATCAGCATAATCTGCGGACGAAGGGGGCGAGTATTATGCCGAATTGGAAGGGACGGCAGGTTATTGATCTTGATAAGTGGAATGCTGGGGGGAAGGAGAAGGAGAAGGAGGGTGTGGAGACTGAGTAAGCTGCTTGCGTTATAAAACGTGGTGTTTGGGGAGCTGATGTATTTTTTGCGGCAGATCTACGGTCCTTGTACCACCCTCGGGCGAGTAATTTAGGGGCGATATATCACGCGGAAATGATTGCGGGAGTTTTGGATATGGTTTTGTTGTTCACGGTTGTCTTCTTGCTGGGTTTTTCGGTGCGCAAGATCTTGGTCGTAGGTGTAATCTAGGGGCATTATCTTCAATGAAATCTTTTTTCTCGGACGAGCAAATGCTTATACAGAACGCTTGGACTTCATATTTTCTGAACGCAAAATGGCACTTATGCCATTCTACCATTTCTCAAAAACTCTGTGCTGTTTATAGGTTTCACAGTCTGTGCTTCCGGGCTGTGGTATGTGAGTTCTGCTTCGCGGCTCTCATAGGAGCAACCGGTGGCTCGCCCTCTTCCACCGCTTGGTCGTAGATATCTCTATGGATGGAGAATATGTCTTTCTAGCCTCCTGTCGACTCACAGAACGTTTCTTTAACATGATCATTTGACGCACGCACCAGCAAGCACTTCCGCTGTCGGGACTTTATTTACTACCGATTCTTCCCTTTCCGCTCCTCGGAGATTACTATATCTCAGCGCGCATTTCTTTACTGCTAGTAATCAACTCTGTCGCTGTGTGGCTGTTTGTGTGACGTGTGGTTTAGGATTGACGGGATATGAGCTTCTAAGAAGGAAGTGCTCGCGTGTCTAGATATTTGGGGGAAGTGGATGGGTGGAGGAGGGGTCTTATGTTGTTGTTCCCTGGTAGGATAGATGGAAATATCCGGAGAGAAGGTAGGAGAGAGGAGAGGGATGATTCACACCTCTAAACCAAGATCTGTCTCTCTGGACAAGGCAGGAGACAGCTTATCCCAACAAATACATAATTGATAAAATTTCTCCTAACCCACTTCACACTTCGGAGAACACAACGTGCATCAATTTCATTTCTCGGATGTCTGGAATACTAGCTAGTAGATACTGCATTATCACAAGCTCTTGTTATTGTTCGGTTGTTCAGATATATCTCATAAAGTTTGGTGAAGAAACTGAAGTGGTAGTAGCGGTGTGAAGTGAAGAGGGAAGGGGGGTTGCTGTCGATTATAACCCTGCTGTCGATTGCAAACATTAGCGTTTGGGGGTTCAATAACCGGGTTCTGAATCCGTTCATGAAAATGTGTATTTACATGTCCACAAGTCTGTCACCTGAACGACCACCCATCTCTCCGCTATCATAATAGTGTTTCACGGAATTGGCTGCATGGTGTGATACTAATCATGTCCATCATCGTTGTGGAGTTGATATCTTACTGAAGTGTTAATTTATATGTTAATTTACACCGAGTCACCCAATCGAAATACCTTGCAATCATTCTTCGAATATAGATGTTTTGCAGGCTTTGTACAGTACATTATACGTCCGGAGAAACGCATGGATTAAGGTACTCCAAATGGTGATTTGACACCGAGGTATACCTCGTCAAACATGCTCCAGGATGTGAGAGGTGACAGGATATATATACTCGCAGCTTGACCTTTCTAAGACGGTATCCAATTTGGTTAGCAAAATGCCCTTCATATCGTGGTGGGGACTATGTTCGCTACTTCTTTATGGTGCCTTGGTGTAGCGAACACATTATTCAAAATGAACACAGTGTATGTGGCATTAAATTATCACCTGTGATTGTCTTTGATAGTGTGGAGACGTGTGGGGGTGGGTGTTGCTGTCGATTCATCTTTTATCACCGATTATCAGCATGTCCTTAACACTTCACTTCTTCTCAGTGTTATCACTATCTATCTTCAACGAAAAATCTCTTAGATATGTTTTCTTATCTGTGTTAAAGAAGAGTCGGGCGTTATCTAGACGGGATCTTTCACAGAACGCGTGAAATCCTTAGCGGCTTTTGAATAGACGATATCATGATCTAGAGGGTTGGGAGTGGTTTTATTTATACGTTAATTTCCTAGCAAAGCTGAAATGTTTCAAGGCGATCGGAAAAGGCTTAAAGCGAGATAGTCGAGGGGGGACTTCTTTGGTACTGTATGAAAAGGTCTCAGGTTCCGTGATGAGAGTAAAGTGTGAACGTGATCTAGGTCGTTACGCTCAAGTATTTTCCAATACACCTGTCCTTCTATGTACAACTCTCATCTTGATTTATTCTTCGTCCAAACTTCAGGTGGGCTTTGATTTCAGGTCTGGTAAGTGGTAGAAGTTGATTTTTTAATCATAGAACGTGAGACTTCCTTGTTGTCGAGGATCGGATTGCTGTCGATTCCTTATCAGTGATACGTGGACGGGTTTGAAGTGATATTATTAAAACTGTTCGTGGGTGATGAGCAAATTGTTTGCCGCGTTGGCGGTTGTACTAACACGAGCTACCTGTCACGAAGAGCCCTCCGAAACGTGTTAAACACATCAATAATGGTTGTGTTCACCTTCTTATAGGCCGTAAGCATGGGCATTGAATTATTACTTATAAAGTCACTAGTCGTACAGACTGATCTTTTATCCTCGTTGAACTATTCTTCAGCACTAGAAGCTCAGATCTCTCTTTTCGGAAACACACAACATTCAACTTTGAAATTTACTCAAGCGAAACGTGGCTTTCCAGCATGTCAACCCTACGATTCCAACCCCCTACCTCGTACCCACTCATCTCACACGTCCAAGAAACAGAGGCTTATAAACACGATGTATCTCAATACTCTAAACTATACAACGTCGCAAAAATATATAAAGACGCGCACGAGTCACGGGTATACTATATGATGTAAGGGATCTTAATCAAGTGTTCGAATATCTCACACGAGGGTTGTTTCTCGGTCTTCTGCGCGGGGTGGGTTGATGAATAAGATAGTGGATGATGCTGGGGTTGCTGTTGATTGTATGATTACTACCGATTGACCATTCGAAGCCATATAGAGCAAGAGTCCCTTTGCTCGAATCCTTTTCAACTCCCACGGTTACTTTTTCGAGCGATTCCTGCTCACCTTGCTACGTCTACTTTAGGTCTCGAACACAATTTTCCATAGAATCACATAGTCTCGGCCTTGCCTCTCTCCCTTGTTCCTTGCGAGTAGCCAATGTGTGGGCTGTGGTATTTTCTTATAAAGATGCTTTTTTACAACAACGTGGAATGATAGAGGCGTTTCTGAACCCTGTCACGTAATTAATAGCAATTTCTAAAAGATCTACTTAACGGGGTTTTAGTTGATTTTACGATTAGTATCTCGGGCGTAGAAGTAGAGGTAGATTTACGCCTAAGAGTGAAGCGCGAATAGCTTTATTTAGATTTAACCTAGTTACCCGCGTCTAAGCTTAGCTAATTACATAATTAATAATAGTTAAAGTAGGTTAAGTTTATACGCTCTAAATTAGCTTTTAAGAGTATATAAATCACGAGTTACTATCTTTAATTATAGTATCGAAGATCTAACTCCACGGGAATAACTTTGATATACCTTGATAGTAATAAAATTGTAGGGACTAAAAGCCCTCTGATAGCGATGTTCGTCTTACTATGCCCTATAATCTGGGCCGTGGGATTGTTGCTTTTAAACTCGCTATTCGCAAGGACTAGCCGGGAAAGGTTTCTTACGCACTGTCTTAATTCTTTGCAAATACAAGACCTAAAACCCCACTCATAACAGTTAGAAGGCTATAAAGCTATTCACCACTAAAGCTAAGTTAAAAAACTAGACGATTCAACCCATCAACTTCACTCCCAGTGTAACCGTAGCTTTATAAAAACTGTGGATCTTTCTGCTCTGAAACCCGCAGTTCTAGAAAGTCCTTTGGGGATGAACAAACATTCCTGCGGTGGGTATGGTTTATCTACATGACTTCGATAGTGTAATCAAGAGTTAAAGTCTTGTGCATTGAAGAGTTACTTCTTCGATGCTTGTCGTGTGAGGATCCGCGAATATGTGTGTGAATACTAGTGAGGAATTGCTACCGTTTATATGATTACTACCGATTGACCTTAGACAATCTTATAAAGTACAAGTCCTTCTGTCCAGAGTGGCACAAAATCACTTTTGACTTTTTCTCGGTGCTTATAGTCGCCTTCCCGTGTTTGTCTTAATTGCGAACTCTGCACGACAGTCAAGGTCGATTTTAGCCAAGTTGGGCTACTTTAGTCTTTGAAATGAGATTACAAGTAGCTTTTATGAAGATGGTCTTTCTGCGAGAGTAGAAAAATAAATTGAGGATGGTTTTCTTCTTGCGATTTCTTTCTTGTTAAGAGGGGTTTCTTCTTAAGGTGTGCGTTTAGGCTCTAGAATAAGTTAAGAAGCTATCTCGTCGATCTTAATACTTCTCTTTAAAGATGGCTATACTAAGTAACATGAAGGGGTGAAAGTAAACCTTTTAGTTCCCTCGTCCACTAATGAATTAATCTTTACTATGAACAATCTTAATCTGCTTTAAAATCAGATTTTCTTACTTGGCGGCTTGTGATTCGGATTCTATACTACGTGTCCTTTTTGGCTGAGAGGTTTTACTTATTATCGGCATGTGCTAGCGAGCTATTAATCTCACTTAGAACCTTTCGACTAGAGACATATATCACGGGAGTAAATGATTACAATTACTACACCTCTACGGAGTGATATATGGTTAGAAGTCTGCCAAACTCAATTGTTAGAGATTTAGGAGTAATATAATAACACATTAACTTACAGTGTAGTACTTGGTAGCAGTACGTTATCTCGAATAATTCAAGACTCAGCTTTTTACAGATACAGGGTCTTTATCATCCAAGAAGAGCTATATCGCGTCCTCCCTGGCCGTCGGCTAAGGAATTGTTGAAAAGGGGGAGCCACGAATCTCGCTTAAAGCGCCAAGACCTCATGGAGGGGCCAGGGTGGCGAATTAGCTTCTGCTGTTTCCAATATATAAATTCGTGCGACACAAACCCAAACTTGCAACCCCAAGGTGTGTTTTGATCATCGGAGCTTGAAATTGAGTTGCTTTATTCACTTATGATATTTCCCAGAGCTCAGCCTCGTCAACAGATCCTTCATCCCGTCTCGGCCCATCGGCTTCCCCGCTTATGCACCCCACATTCTACTAACAATATTGTTGTTGGGTGACAGGTTTGCAGTATACGCCTACAAAAATAGTGCATTAGTGAGTTAGCGATGTTGTTGTGCTGACTTTACTTGGCGTTGCTTTGAACCCCCTTTCGGTTCTTATAACATTTTGTCAACATCGCGAATGTTCCTAAGCAGCAAAACAAACACTTACATTCATATAGAATTACACTGCCGCAAGCGAAAAGTCAAAATGTCTGCAACAGAAACCGCACGCTCGACCGCAACGTCAACTATAGACTCCGAGATCCCAAAAACATGCAAAGCAGGAGTAGTAGTCAACGAGGGACCAGATTTCCATATTGTACGTCCCACTGACAGCTCCCTACTGTTCCTCAAGTTCACACGTTCTAGGAAGTCCGTAATCCCCCAGTACCAACACCAGGCCCGAATGACGTCCTTATAAAGTTAAATGCCACAGGACTTTGTCTTTCAGATATCCATTTCATGCTCAACGACTAGGCACTGCCCGCTATGTCAAAATTTGGTACTCAGTGTGCAGGTCACGAGAGTGCTAGTGTGATTGTAAAGGTTGGTGAGAACGTGAAGACTTGGAAAGTTGGACAGAGGGCGGGATTTAAACCTATTGTAGATGTCTGTCATTCGTGCGAGAGTTGTAGGACTGGGAGGGAGACGTACTGCAAGGAGGCTGTTTTCACGGGGTTGATGGCTGATGGTAAGTCATTGTGTGGTGGGCAAGACATGAAAGAGCTAATGGGCGTTCAGGGAGCTACAAAGAGTATGTTTTGAGTCCTGAGAGATATACCACTTTGATTCCGGATGGGGTGAGTGATTATGTCGCGGGCCCAATCATGTGCTCTGCCTCTACGGTATATACATCTATCAAAGAATCCGGCCTCCGTCCTAGACAATGGGCGGTCTTTCCGGGTGGTGTTGGTGGTGTGGGGGTTCAAGGTGTGCAACTAGCTATTGCGATGGGATTGAGAGTCGTGGTTGTTGATACTGGATCTGAGAGGAGTGCCCTGTGCAAGAAGTTTGGGGCAGAACACTTTGTTGACTTCAAAGAGGTTGAGGATACAGCTGCGGAAGTTGTCAAATTGACAGGAGGCGGTGGACACGCGGTTTTCGTGACTGGTAGGATACTGAAATTCCAGATGCTGACTTGAAGACTGATGGGAATAGCGGTTCAATCATATCCAAAATCGTTAGATTATTTGGGAAGTCGTATTGGAGGCCAAGTAATGTGTATCGGTCTGCCCCCAGACAGAAAGTTTCACCTCGACTTAGATCCCACGCGTTTGGCTTTCAAGAACCAATCTATCAAAGGGACTTTAGTCAGTGGACTTGCTGATGTGGATGAGACCTTGGAGTTTGCTCGACGAGGTAAATATCAAAGACTTCCTTCCATACACCCTTACAACGCTAATTTCCTAGGGTTCCTCCGGTTGGAACCCACAGTGGTGGGACTCGGGAAATGGGATGAGTCAGTGCAAAAGCTCAGGAGAGGAGAAGTTGTAGGGTGATTTCTAGTAATCAATGAAACAAAAACATAGGCTAATTCACGTCAGCCGTATCGTGGTAGATTTCAATAAGCCATAAAACTATTGCCGCATCAAAACGTAAAATTGGCCGTTAGCGCTTAGAGAGAGCCGAATAGCAGAGCAGAAGAAGTGACCTGAAAGCTGTACCACGTTCAGAACATCCGTTAGCTGTGGTTAGATAAGATCACACAACAGTCAACATCTGAACCATTTTCAAGTTCCCAAAATAGGCCTACCACAGAAATACAAGCCTATCAGAACACTCTGCTTGACCCATTGTCGATTGTTGTTCCCAAGAACTCTCAAAGCCCACGCGAAGATATCCTTGTGACGCAGACGATGTCACCAAACCCTGGTGACCTCGTGAATACCATCAAAATGCAGATTTATATCTTGCCGCTCAGAAATCTTATTAGTTGATCACTAACCGCAATCTCGGGATTGGCACAATGATAGCGCAAGTTGTCCATGGGGTAGTTGGCAATCAATTCTCCGACTACAGGAAGCTTCAAATGTGATATCCTAATACTTGGCTCTTATTTCGTTGAAACCCTATGTCGGATATACCTTGGGATTCCCAGCCCGGCAAGAAATTTAGGAAAAGCGATTTTGAGTCAATTCTACCAATTTCGCGGCGAGAACAAATCTAAACCACTGAGCACCCCCTTTCCACCTATCGCGCGAGAGGAGTGAAATACCTGCAATCCACCACGCAACAATAGGCCCCCAGAGCAACAAACTGCCAACCTCTAGCATTGCCACAGCGAGGACCGAGCCTAGGGCTATGGCGATGCTAATAGCGACGCTGTTTCTGTTTTCGGCGATTACGACGTTCCATGCGACGAAAGGTGTGCCCAATGCCAAGCTTGAGTCCCAGAGAAAATCCAAGATTGCGCCCAGAAGGCCAGGTAACGACTTATATGGGAAGAGGTAAGACGGGCGGAGCTGATATAGCGTTAGAATTGCTAAAGTGGACGTGACGATGGATAGAAAACTGAACTTCGCAGCAGTGAGTCGTCGTGTTTGATTAAGAGGCCAGATCCTGGTCGGGAGTGATGCTTGACTTGGAACATAGAAATTGTTGTCAAAAGACATCTCGAACCTGCCTTCACCAGCAGAAAAGCCTATAAGATCTATGCTAGCAATCCGAATTTTGCTCAAAGTTGCAGCCGGCCTGCTATCACTTCGTGGCATGAAAAGCCGTGCAACCTTAGTTTCCTCGTTCAAGGATAGTTCGGCGAGATCGTTGCTTGGGGTTTGGATCTGAACTTTGTCTACACCATAGTCCAGCAAGTATTTCGCCTCATCCTCGTGACAATGGACAGACAGGAGCGCATTAGACAGCTGGAAGAGACAGGCGTTTTGTCTCCGGCTTGGTGAAAGCATTGCATTGTGGGGCATAAATGCCCCGACAACCACCTCTGTATCGTCAAAATCGGAGCTTGTAGATGACATAGCGAAACCTTTGACTAACAGTAAGAGTGGCTGGTCCTTTGATCGAATCTGGTGGTGAATGGGGTTGAGGTTGAAGTCCTCGTACGAAACAGTGGAAATGACGGAGACAGTTTGTAGCGGGAGATCGACAGGGAGGATCGTCGCAAGCTTGACAAGAAGGAGATTATCGAAGACGCCTTCGTTTCTTTCGTTTAATGAGTGAGATGAGCTGAAAGCTTCTCGTATTAACGAGGCCACTTCGGTCTTTGTAGACGACAAAATCGAATCATGATCTAAGTTGTTATCCAAAATGAATGGCGCGAATAGCCGTGGTAGAGCTGAAAAGATGTTTGGCTGTCAGAGGTCAGTACTGACACGAGAGTGATCGTTCACAAGAAACCTACTACTGTTGTATTTAAGCCTGAGTTGAAGAGATTCCATGTGATTCCTGGCTGAATTCCGGATTGTTGAAAGCCACTGAAAGCAGTGCTGGTGAGCTTGTCCAAAGCATCGCCGTTTGCACATATATTCTCGGGCCCACGACCACATAGATAGAGCTGGCATGCAAGTAGAATTTTGAGGAGCGACTCGAACTCGTCGTTGGGAATCAAGCCCCGCAAGTCTTGAGACTTCGACGAAGGGAGTGCGATTATCTCGATGATTGGGGGACCGTACGTAAACACCTTCTTCTCATCATCGTCGCTGTCATGTCTGTTATGAGCCGAAACAACCGCATGAGCTTGAAGAAGATGGGCGTCATCGCCGGCCATCACATCTGAAACGTCATCGCCCGAAATACTGTCATCTGAGAGTTCGTCCACGATGACTTGGTCGTCCGGAATTTCTTTGATCACAGGTTCTTCGATATCCGCTTCCTCCATTATGTCCGAAATCACAGACATACATTGGAATAACAACTTGTGCAACCATCGATCTTGTTGCGTATCACCGTCAATGTCTTTAGGATTGTCGAGGCTCCAATAATTCAAAACGACGAAAGGACGGAGGTTACTTTCATAACGCCGCAGAAGAATCACGACAGCGGTCACAAGGGTTTCCAAGTCGACACCCTGTTCCTGGAGAGGCCGATTGTGCCATGGAAAGGATCCCAGACGTTGAACACATCTAAATAATAGGGGACCGGCTCTCTTCAAGTCCGATTTCAGCTCCCCCGGCAGGGTAATTTCCATGAACTTGATCAGATCAGACTCATTCCAACCTAATAGAAAATAGTCAGAGTAGCGGTGATGACTTTATGTGAAGTTTCGCTTACAAACTGATGCTCGAGACGTCGAAGAGAACTTCTCAAAAATCGTTTTGAGCCAATCCCGCTCACGTGATGAAAGACATGAAAATTGGACTAGCTCTCTGAATCTTGCCTGGAACTGATCTGATTTTTGAACGAAATGAGCGACTCGAAATTATTGAGGCTAGGACACGGACGTACCCTGTGTTTCGATGCGCGGCAATGTGCTACGCGATGTGTGGGCCGTTGATTGTGCTGTTCCCATTCTGTTGGTTGTTTTGGTAAGTTGCTCCAGTACGGATGGAGGCTAGTGAGGAACTTTTGAGAGAAGGAGACTTCAAAGTCAAGGCTCCCAACCGACTTCTATGAATAGGCAGACGAAGGTCAAACGAAAGCGGTTATCTCAAGTAGAAGTAGTCACGTGAGACGACAGCCAACCAACAAACCAACCAACATACTGCTTGTGCCTTCAGGCTGGTTCGTACATCGACACTGCCTGCATGTCCCACAACAAATTCAGTCTCATTGACGTACCTTTCAGATTTCTAAGTTCAAGGCCAACAACACGCGTATGGGTAATGTTGAAATAGTGCTTACTAAGCCTGCATGACTGTCCGTAGAGCAGAGATTTACACCCAACTTTGTACTGTAATCTCTGCAATAATCATCAATATATACACATACAACTTAATTCTCAACAGGTAAGGATCTTTTGGCGCTACAAACCTTCGAAGTCTCACAGAGATATTGATTACCACATGCTATCAACTGTGAAGTGCTAGGAAGCTCGAATCTACACGCGAAGTCTTACAGCCGTGTTAATGACACATTACCTAAGGAGGAAACAAAGCAAGTCCGATCGTAGCCGCCAAGCTAGACGCAGGAAGGAGAGGATGACATCAACACATGAGCAGTGGTATATTGGTTTCGCGAATGTTGAATTCATTTTCGATCCTAAAAAACAAGTGGTTCACAGGAGAGTAAGAAAAAAAAGTGCGGAAAGTCCGCAGTGGCTACGGATCTTGATCAGAAATCCTGCCAAAGAAAAGGGCAATGAAAAAAGCTTTCAGCTGCCTGATGTCTTTATTCCAACTTCTCATTCGTCTAATGTCATTTTTTCTAAGGCCCCTAAGTCTGTCGTGAGCTTTCTTTTAACAAATTTTAGTATTTGGGTTTCCTTGTTGAAAATCTGTGCGACGTACTTGATCTATTCGCAGATGAATCTGATCGACACAGATTTACCAGCTGGTCCAACCTGATATCCTCTGTTTGCGCCAGAGGTTCTGCAAGTTGGTGTCGTGGTTGGAGATCCGTTAGGTTCAGTGAAATTTCCATATACGGTTCCCGTGCAACCAAGGCCGGTGTAAGTGATGACTGGATTTTAAATCAGTATTGAGCAAAAGAGATAGTATCATACCGCAGGAGTGCACAGAGAGACTTACGTTTACACTCTGGGTGTCCGTTAACGTGTGCGTTGATGAAAATGGCACCGAATGCGGGCTCATTGTAGCATCCCTGTTGAAGAAGTCTTGGAGAACGGGTGAGAGCTCCTGGATCAATTTCTTGCGTCTGAGTGCAGTCATTGTAGAGACTCAAGGAGAAGATTTGAGGGTTGGGATCTTGGCGCTCCTCGAGAATAGGGGTTGCCATAGACTGGGTACCGAGGAAGACCGCAACGGTCATGAGGAGGGAAGAGATTGCAACCATTTTGGCTATTGAAAGTGATAATGTCTTGTTGGTGTTTGTACGGGAGTTTGCTGTAGATTTGATCGATGTGTTGATTTCTTTCACTTCTCTCGAGGTTACCTCTTCTTTTATATTCTATCTCTAAGACGAGTAACTAATTCCACTTTGGTCTTCAAGTCACCACGTCAGCCCTCGCCACTTTCCAAGCTTCGTTGTTTGGTACATTTCATCTCTCATTTCACCTCCTGACAAACGTTACCAAACTTTCAACGTGGAAGACATCCTGATAATTTCCTGACCTTCCAGGTTTGTATGTGGTCAAAACAGCATTGAATGACTGCCAAGCATGAAGGTTCATGGTAATGTTCCACTTTTACTATTTCATTTTTGCTGCTGCATCCTCGTTTGCCATCATCAAATCAAGCGGGCATTATGTGAGGTACAGTCTAGACTCTGGGGGCTGCTGAAACAGGACACGAGACTGCTGGATGGAGAATCGATGGACGTTCATGACATAGCGTGATGTCAGAATATAATCCTCACCCCGGAGAGTCGATTCAATTCGATACGTCGGTCTTGATTTTCATCGTAAAGTCGGGAATCTCTGATCTGGGTACTCGGTCAAGGCCGTGGGGAGGTTATGTACTGTACAGTACAGTTCGGGATCGAGCTTGCGGGCTGACTTGGGGCTCCAAATCTCTATACGAAGTGAATATGGCGAGTTGCATTCTTTCTTTCTAGCCTCTCCCAGAAGTGTACGTTGAGATGGTCACGTTCAATCATCTGGTTGCACGGTCTGCGGCTCGCTATCCATTTGCGTGGCAATAACTGTCGGTATACTGAATCATCTAGGCAAGTTTTTCTTTAACCTATCATTACCTATATCTAGACACCTTTGCGCGATCGAAGCTGCCATGGCATGCTGCCTTGAATTGAGCTTAAAGCATGCGTGGGACTTCCCGAGTCCGATCGAGTACTGTATCTTTGGCTTTTTCGGTTACCAAATCTTATGCCGTGCGACGCAAGGTTGTATATCAGATGATAATGCCCGCCTATTGCGCCTCATTGTGTGCCCTCGTGCAAATGAGCTAAGTGGTGGAAGCACGTCTCGTGTGTAACCTAAAGTGAAGTCAGCTTACCTTGGCCGTGGGATTTCCCCAGTTCATTGAGTAAGTATATGATATGCTTATTATTCATAGGACGCCTGCGTATGAAGCTTTCCCACGGCTCACGGCTCGTTGTGTCCAATGGGCATAGCAGACTACTTAGTATACATTGTCGGTCAGAGACTTGGTCAACCACTCGGACAAGAGATCATGCTTCACAGCCTCAAAGCCATCTCCCAAATTGGGAAGAGCTATTATACATAAGCCGAAGCCGAGGTAGACTCCGGGCAGGAAAGGACGACTCGTATTCTACATCCAACTCGTCACCGTTGTACAATACATGTCCCCACTACCTCGCCAGCCAAGAACGACTGCCACAGTTAAATGGACTATACTTTAGCGAGCCTTGAGTGAAGGAGCTCTCCGCAGTTACACCACGCTGAATCTTGTGGTATAATCCAGAATTTGTCGGTGTCCGCTATTCGCGGGTACCATCGTCAATTAGACCAAGCAGCTCCTGACATCTTCAGTAAAACAACCGAACGCTCTCATGAGTCACCTATAGTTCTATCATTTTCGTGTGCGAAGTGCAATTCACAATTGAATGATATTGCAATAGATGGTAACGACGGCTCGCCGCTGAACTTCGACATGTTCTGGTGCTTCTAATCCGCTGTCATCTAAGATGTCCTGCCTACATATTTGATTTTGTCTTTCAACTGGCTTGTCATCGGCCCACTCACCATGGAAGTAATACTTCCATGGTATTCAGGAAGTGCTAAACTGATACATGCAACAGAATGACATAAAAGCCTCTCATACTTATGCCCAGTGACTAATGTGCTGGACGCCATTTCCTAGCCGTTGCAAGTCTTGCGGAGACCAATTGTTTGCAAGTTCAAGCAACCTAGCTCGAGCTATTACAGTCCCAAGATCGTGCATCATTACTTGAATGGTGCTTTGTAGAATTCCCGCGGCAAAGAAATCCATCTCCATCTTTCCAGACGGGATAAATCTATGATTTCAATCAAAGGTTTTCCAAAATGTAGTTTATATCAAAAGTCAATCGTATATGTTCGACATCTACATTTGCCTCACGGAACTGGCACAACTTTATCCCAGTACCCTTAAGATTGTAAGCCTTCAAAGCAGCACAAAGACTGTGGCGGCGTTAGCTATACCGCTATTAGCCGGCTTAACATTAGAACATGGCAGGGTGATTTGACCCCCCACTGCCGGATTTAATGGTCGTATGGCATTGATTCTTTTGGGAATCGGTGACGCCTTTTACCAGTTGCTCGGGTCATTGAATCAAAGGACGTGTAGTAGAGCTCTTCAAAGGAAATAAGGAGCTATTACCTTCAATAGGTCTAGGTATCCTATACCATAAGATCATTCTCGCTTAATGTCGATCAGCTATATACTCCTGGACTCGCTTTATGGTTTATTCGGTATCTGGGATAGAATATTATCCCTTGATAGTTCCAGCAAACGAGTTTACTCGTCACGCTTACCTTGTTTACGGCAAGCTCGGTATGATAGAGGAACTTCTCAAAGTCAACGTACTCGGTAAGACCTTACATAATCTGATGTCATTTAGAACAGCCTCCAAACACAGTCAACGAAGCAACCCCGTGGTCTGGGTATTGCGACTGGAGTTAAGCCTCGTTTCACACCGCCTCGTTGCACATCCTCGTGTCTCGCTCATCCTTGCTGCTGATAGCAGATATGCCGGCACAGGGTTCTAATCTTCCCCGGGGTCAACGGCTTATCCCAAACGAAGGTTTCTGGTGGGTGGCTGGCTACGCTTGATTTGTTAGGTCGTAATTAGAGGCTTTCATGCAGATAATACTCCGAGAACGTGGTGTGGATGACGTTGTCCAGAGCACATACGGCGACTTACAGGGGTCGCGAAGTCTGACCAAGATGACCGTCTTCCCAAGTGAATAACAAATACTCTTCTAGGTATGTTGGGAATGTTAGGTATTAAGGGACACTCAAATAGAGTTGTTCCTAGAGAAGTCAAACAGCCGGAGTTCAGCGCAGAGCATTGCGATCTTGTGCTCGTGAGGGTTACGAGCATAATAACGGGCAAACGGATGTACTAGCAGCTTGTTGAAACAGACTCAACGCACTCTCACCGTATTAGCTACAACTATGGCGGCTCGAAATGTGGAAACGTTCGAAAGTCGACAGCAAATCAGGCATCGGCAGCGACTGTTGTGTTATTCCAAATTGTACCTCTGGGAGGAATGTTTAGTAGAACGGCCCGCTTACGAGCACCTTGCAGTGAGAAATACCAATTGTCAAGTGACGCTCAAACCTGCCAACTCTCCAATTCAAATCTCCGCCGGATAAGAGCCTACTGCGACGGAAGCCTCGTTTATTTTCCAGGAGCGTCAAAATCTTTACTTGAGTTCAAATCCCACATTATATCATGTTTGAAAGCAATGTTGCGAACAACCTGTGTGCTGATGAAACAATTCGAAACTCATAATGGGAGGAAAAGTTTCTGCAAATTTAGTTTAGATCCATGGAAGCTGTACACAATGGTCGAAGACTTACACCCTTGATACGATGGTTGCTCGACGTCTAGTCATTGAAAGTAATTTGGTTTGCACGGTGCACATCTCGTCGTCGTCGTCACAATCCGTTCAAGTTATCAGTTGTTAGCTGCCATCTTCTACTTAATAACATACATGTCAGGTAATCGGCAGCAGCTAGAAGTTCAGCAGTAGAAATACCTTACTGTCAAATCTTGCTTACTTGTGAATCTGACTAAGTATTGGATCGCATTTTCGAAGAGAGTTTCATATATTTTAGCATACTAGATTCGCGAAGAGAGAGGGGAGAACACTTTGACTCAGAATGTGTTAATCTATGCTATGAGTTGTGCGTGAGACGTTTCTAGCAACAGAAGGTTCTTAGGCGATGATTTTAGTTGTTAACCTCGCGGATGTGTTCCGTTATACTCGTGAATTCTAGTGTTCATGAATACTATATAGTATTCGTGAGTATAACGTTATATTCGTGAATTACACGCTCTTTACGAATACTATATAGTACTTATAAGTAATACGGAGCGTAACTATTCTTATTAATTAATAGAGTAATATAGATATAGAGCGTAACTATTTAATTTACTTAATCTAATCTCTACTACGTCGCTTAGTAGTAGGTTTATTAAATCTATTAAACCTATTAATTATAAGGTTATCTATTCTCTTTCTCTTACGGGTTGTTTATATAACTTCCTATAATTATACTTCCTATAACTCCTCTAGAATAGACGATATACGCTATAGCTATTAATACTAAGAAATTAATTAATTTATAACTAGAGGAACTATACTCTACGGTTCCGTGTTACTTATAAGTACTATATAGTATTTATAAGGCTATATTATTCACGAACACTACGTTATACTTACGAATACTATATAGTATTCATAAACACCAGAATTTATAAGTATAACGGAACAGATGCCAAAGACGCCTTTTTAATGTGGAAGAAGAGCCCATCAACGAAATCTCGTCTCTAAACAGGAAAGAGCCAATACATAATCAGAGTCTTCTCTTCGTAATAGCTTCTGTACAGTGGTATGACTTTTACACATTTAAAAGATCTAGAGCATTAACATTTTTTGACTTTGTAAACCACAACAGAGACGAGGGACCCCGTCAGAGCGAATGGGGACAAAATCTATACGTCCTCGTCATTGAGGAAAGGTGATACTCCAGAAAGAGAGACAGGCTACTCGCTTAACCATGGTGTGGAGAAACGTCCCGAATTTGCGAAATCAGCAGCAGTCTGCGATTCAGTGACAATATTTTACCGCTCAATTTTATAGAGACTTACTGGGAGATAATCAAATGTCAGGACCATACAAATGTCGATCACGTGTATCTCTTCCCTTCGACGTATCTTGGGACTGCTTGCGTGGCACACTCCTGGGCGTCTCTCTCCATCCTCATTGCCAAGGCTTTTCCCACTCCACCTCGCTCGTTGCCAGCTCTGCTTTTCCCTTATGAACGACTGGTACTCGCGTTACAGGTCAAGTGATGTTCCATCAATCTTAGGGAGGTTGTTCCCCAGCTGAAGCTCTCGGCAGAAACCACGAGATTGCGTTCGCAAATCTACATCGGTGGCATGACTTTAATGATCAAGGTCACGAATGGGGATAACGCAGTCGCGCCCCTCCGTATTACAATCGCCGTGTAGAAGTACGGCCTAAATTAGTGTAGGACAAGAACATCCTACCAATGAGAATATATTACTGTTTCCACTGTTTCAAACTCATTGAATCTATGTGATATTCATAAAATTAAGGCTTCCGAATCAATCAGTCTCGTCGAAAATATCTCAGTCCTCAGCGACACGTAAAGTCGTACTGGTCTCGATCGCTATAATCTATAACGATACATTACTCTCCACTGGGGCTCTATTGTTCTTAATGAGATCTGAAACTTGTTTTATTATGTGTGCTAGGAGAATAAGTATTATTCTAAATGCACACCGCTTTTGTGAAAAAAAAAAAAGATCTCTTGTATATCTCATAGCCTGGTTGTCTACGTAACACATTCTTATAGCCACACTCTATTATTATTTGAAGTTCAGGAATTGGAATCTAAAAATCTGACTTCGAAAATCATGAGCAGTATTGCTACTTATGCAGATGCAATTACTATTTTAAGCCCGGTGAGAGACCCACACAGCTTAACACCTACTATTGGCTGATCGATATAACCTGCGAAGCTAGTCTCGCCGATCACCTCGCCGCGCCCGTTTAGGAAATTTCGTATGACAATTCCCCAACGTCATCTTTATATTACTTCGTGTCAACACCAGAGTAAAGAAATTCCCAAGACTACATAGTCTCTACATCAATCAAGCCATCCTTCAATCGAACTCTCCACAACTTTCATCAAACCTCAACTTCCCTCATCCATCGCCAAATGCAGAATTCCACAACAATAGTAGTAACAGGCTCAAATCGAGGAATCGGCTTCGCAATATGCCAGCTCCTAGCTAGCACGCCGCATAACCCACCTCTAACAATCTACGTTACGTCCCGCCAACCCAACACCAATATCGAGACCATCACCCTTCACTCTGGCAATACCATCCACTACGCCCAACTCGATATCACCTCTCCCGAATCAATTTACACATTTCTCACTTCCCTCGCTTCCCCAATTGACGTACTCATCAACAACGCCGCGATAGCGTTGCATCCCGAAAACGGCTATCAAGATGCTCTGGCAACATTCGATGTGAATTATCGCGGGTCGAAGAGGATTTGTGAGATTTTTCTTGATGAAGGAGGTATGAAAGACAGAGAAAATGCGAGGATTGTGAATGTTTCAGCTTCAGGGCCATCTTTACTCCAGACTTATTCTCCGACTGTCCAATCACAACTGCGCTCTCCATCTCTCACTTTACAAGGTCTTGATCAGTTGGTAGACAATTATTTGCAGGCTGTGAAAGATGGCAAAGAGATGGAAAGTGGATGGAATCATGTCGGTGCTAGTTATAGTGTTAGCAAGACTTTTGTGAATGCTCTTACGATCGTTCTAGCGAGGGAGTATCCGGGTGTGGGTATTCATTGCTGTTGTCCGGGGTGGAATCGGACGGCGATGGGGAAGTTGGGAGGGGATGGGGGAAAGGAACCGACGGAGGGTGCGAGGATTCCTGTTAAGCTGGCTATTGGGGATGTTGGGGATGCGACAGGGGGTTTTTGGAGGAATGATAGTTTTGTTGATACGGATGATGGGAGGGTACAGGAATGGTAGACGATAGTACTGGTCGGCTTCTTGACGTCACAACGTAGAAATCATTCTAATTAATTACCATATATTAGGATGGCAAACTGGGATATTAAGTTCTCCTAGGCAAGATAGTCTTTAATAAACTCAATATATACCGGACCACTAATTCACATCATGCCAAAAATAAACAATCTAGCATGTTTCCATATGGAAGAGCGTCAAACAATGATTCCATACAATAGTAACGGTACCAAACATGAAATCTATTCCAGGGACTGATTAGGCCCTGGCGTATGACGTCTATTAGAGGCGCCCAAAACAACTAGCCTCCACTCCATATCAGCAGCAGTAGTAGAATCGACAGCAACTATACCGTATTTCCTAACAAAATTTAAAAAGACAGTATCCCGTCCCCAGACAACGTGACAAAATATCTCTTATAGAGCATGTAGAAAACTAAGATATCTTAAATCGGTACGTTAAACTTCGTTCAGGCTCCCTACTCGATGATTTGTAGCTTTACAGCGAACATTGCGCGTAGAAGATCTCATAACACTTTCTCTATTCCAGGGTCTTATTTATAGGCCTGAGTTGGGACTAGTGAATTGACAAACTACTCAAACTACTCAACTTAACTTAAACTACTTATAAGTAGAGTTAAGTTAAGTTGAGTAGTATATTACCTTTAGTAGAGTTAAGTTAAGTAGTAAAAATTAGCTTAAGTAGTTTAAGTAGTGTGACAAACTACTGTCACGATGCTTCTTCACTAGACTTCTTCTTCACTTCGAGTGAATGTCCTAGTGCGACTAAGGACATAAGTCACGGGCACGGACTAGCTAGCGAGGTCTGAGAGTATATAAACCTCGCGTAGTATAGGCTCTCTGCCTTTCTCTTTCTTTTCTCTTTAGCTTAGTTTTCTCGAATACAACATTCTTTAAGGCTACATCTGACTATTTTAGAGTTGTGACATTAGTTATATTAATTAAATTAAATTAATTAATATAGTTGTTTAGTTAATTAGATTTAATTTAGAGTTATTAATTAAATTAAATCTAATTATTAAATATACTAGCTAGTTTTAAGTAATATAAAAACTTATTTCTATAATCTTTAAAAAGAGTTAGTTATATTACGTGTAATAATAAAGACTTAGAAACCTAACTTATAGTATTAATTTCCCTACTTAACACTAGCTATAACTAGGATAAATCCTAATTCTATATATAAATTTATAAAGTTTATAACTATTATATTATTAGCACCTCTAGGGGAAGTATCTACGTTAGTAGTAAGAGCTTGACTATTAATCCCCTCCCTAGTTTTTAGTAAGTAATTTACTAATTTGTAGATTAAAACCAGCTTACTTATAACATCTATAGGGCGTCTAATTACTAGTTCCGTTGTTAAATCCAGGATTTGTTACAGGTGCTATTGATGTTTAATTACTAGTGAAAATAGTAAGTCTATTTTCACCCCTACAGACCTCTGTCTCGTTTCTAGAACATGTCATCCCATAGTCGTTTTCTAGGACAGTCCGGGAGCTGACATAGTCATCTCCGCAATCTTCAAAATGATTAGCAGAAGTTCTTATTCGATCTAAGGGGAAGGTGTAGAAATGTAACTGAGCGGAGCAAGCTTACAACATTGGGAGCCGTATTCCACTCCAGCTTCGGTAAAACCTGTATTAGTACAAAGAAATATACAGGACTCCTCTGTCATGCCAGTAGTATTCTGGTAAGAGGCCCCACTGAGAGTAGGGGAGTAAGTCTGGTTTGAAAAACATCCTGTATACGTCTAGTTCACTAGAAGATTAGATGAAACAACACCGTCTCGTTTCTCGAGCTCATAACTCGGAATTGCAGCAATAGGTATAATCTATCACGTGATTAGAGGGAAACTTCTTCCAGTATATGAGATGAAGAGATGATAGGAATGACTAACAAGGGACGAAAGTAAGAGAGCGACAGACATGGCTTGGCGACCTTGGCGAGCCATCTTGGCAATTAAGAGGACAACCTTGGCAGGCGTCGTAAAGAAGAGAAAACGCAAAACCATCCCAGGAGGAGAGCAAAACGAGAGTGAGTAAACGTAGTAAGAAGAGGCCGGGGAAGATCTTCAAATTAAAGACGAGTCCAGAAAGTGCTAGCCCGCGTCTACACACGTAAGCAGAATCACATAGTCTTGTCAATTAATATCCAAGACGTCCCGGGCACTTGGTAGACTTGCAAGGGCAGAACCAGATGGAGGAATGGACCACGAGGAGGGCGAGCATGCTAACCACCGACATGGCTCCGCTCGCGGCTGGAAAGGCTGGAAAGACACGATAATTATAGCTTCGAGGTATTGAAGCGGAATGGATTCTAAGTCAAATCAGACTGTCCCGCAGTTCTAGCCGTACGATTCGAGTGTTATCTCGTCAAAGCTGGAAAAGAAGTGGGAACATCTATCTACGCGAGACCGGCGAGCCAGATCGGAGATCTAGCGTCGCTCTAACATGGAATTGGAATGATCTAAGACGTAGCCATCAATGTAGTGAGAGTACGAGCGACGACGTAGAATGGGATGAGCCTTAAAGCACGTGAATTTGGGGGGAGATTGAAGCTCCCGGGCTAGTCGATAGCAGAGATTAGAGAAAGTAATGTAAAGACAGTAGATGCTAAGCATGGATCTCGAACTTTCCAAAATGGGATTTTGGCGAACTGAATTGGGACGAGGCTTGAAAGCTACAAGCCCTGTTCACCACTGAACATGTTTTGGCTTCTAGCGTTCTAGCAAAGTAGGAATAGCTCTAGAGGATGGCGGCCCGGATAATGGAGATTGACAGGCGGAAGACATCAGAAACCCAGTGTAGGAGTCTAGTAGTGACAAGAGACCGACATGGTTAACGAGGTCGGTATCGTTGTGGGGTAAAAGCTATCCCGCCCATATCTAGAGAATTGGAGTAACCTGCTATGCGAATCGACGTCTAGGAGCCCAAACTGATGGTTTGAAGTTGATAGGAAGTAGGGTCGGCAAAGCCCGTCGATCGTACCACGCAATAACATCTTCTGGGTCCGAGCTGACGGATATCAGCTAAGATAGAATTTGGTATTATACGGTGGAAAATCCATGTTGTAGAGTCGTGAATGGGATAGAATCGAACGAGGCGTCCGAATCTCGAGCCTCCAAGCTAATGTCGTCTTAGCCGCCGCGCGCTAAAGTATGGAGCGGCGCCGTCATCTAAGCGCACTGTCGACGCTATAATATCTCCTTTCATTTCAGGCGGAAAGTTTGTTGCGATATCAGAAAACGCCCTATGGCTCTAGCCATCCCGTATCTAGATCCCGTCGCGATCTAGAGAGGGCGGGAACGCCAGAGCATTTCCACATAGGGTTATAGTGCGGCCTCGAACCGTAAAAGACAAAAGCCTTACCCGAAGTTTCTTGGGACTTGTCCACTTTTAGAAGCTTGACCCTGCTTGTTCTGTATGTCTTCTAGGCGGCCTTATTCTCCTAAATTGTCCGAATCAAGTAAAGATCCTAGACTTACGAAGCCTTTAATATCAGTACGTATATGATAGCACGTTTGAAATGAAAGACGTGATAGAGGATGTCGATTTGTTAGTGAAAGTCAAAAAGTTCGTACCTGCAGAAATAACAGTGCTCGACAAATGGTGATCATAACAACCTCAAGTCCAAGACATGCGCTGGCGTACTACGCATCGCTCTCTTGATGATCCAACTAGAGTTCTTCCCCGCGTTGTGTCTAGCTGCATGACACCTAATTCCTCGGAATCTCAAGAAGTCTTGTAGTTGCTGAATCAAACGATCGACAATCGTCGCGTACTCGCCAATCCCACAAGCATATTCGGAGAATTTCTGCTGTTGTCCCAGAAATCCTGTCACCTTGACAGTCCGGCACATGTCAAACAATCAAGGAAGACTAGATTTCCGGAGAAGCAGTGTTGAAGGTGGAAGTCGCGACTCGTATTCCTCATTACGAGGCACAAGCCACAAGATAATGAAGGCTATTCAGAAGCGTTGAAGCTACAGTAAGAGAATTGAACCTTGGAATGTATTTCCACATATGGTGAGTTGTCTGATGAATCGTGGATAAAGAGAGTATGTTGCCCACGTTCTAAAAGTACGACATCATGCATGAATTCTGTCAACTCTTCACTTCATGCAGTGGATTTCGTGGTTGCGATGATGATGTTGATCATGATGATTGGGAGGTGGTGGGAAGCAAATGCGAGAGGTACGGCTCGGCAGTGGGTGGTCCGTGCAGGTGGGGCCATCTGCGACAGGAAGTGGCCATAGCTTCGAGCACCCGCTTAAGATAACGTTACGCTAATAACGTAAAATTTGTCTAAAATTACACTGAAACACACTAAGCGAGGACGACGACGACGACGACGACGATTTCCCAAATGCGGCATCGACTAAACTTTAACACCACACGCCTACGACCGTATACACAACAACAACATCACTCTCGTTTAGCAACATGTGCGTGGCTTCTCTTTACTAGACTACTAGGAGAATAGGCTTGAGCGGTTCATCCGGATTTTAAAATATCCTTTAGATCATTTCTGGTGGCTTCGAGACGCGGCTCGTGTTGGGAAGGCTACCACTGCGTTGACTAAGTTGACTTCGACAATAGGTTTGTTATCTCCAAGCTCGTGGTCGAATGCCGCTTGTTAGAATAGCAAGTTCCAGGTCCCGATAGTTGGAAATTTTTGGCCGACGTCTTATCCACACACCACTTCCACGTTGTTGGCCAGAAGAGAACAGAAGCTCAGCCTGAGCTCTTCTGACGCAAAGAGGTCAAGCAGGTATTTCCTTCTTCGATAAAGTCTTATTTTCAAAGTGACAGAAGATATCTGATTAGGATGTCTAACCGTGCCGCCCCTTCAGACTACTTCCAGGAGAAGAAGTCTGCCACCTGCTGCACCTGAAATGTCTCCAGTACCTGTGGACGAGCTACCGCGAGAACGAAGGTCTCTTGGCTTGAGCAAGAGAAACAGTAGCTCTTCCCATGTTGACCATGATCGCATCAAGACCGTGAGCCTACTCTATGTCAAGCTTTGAAAGCTGGACTGAACATATCATATGCAGACGGCTAAATACCCCCACCAACGATGTATCGACAAGAAATGGCTTCTAGATTTTGGAGACGAATTTGGTAACGAACCAGAAGAGTCCGCTCTTGGTATTGCCATTGGTAGGCCAGATACCGATGAGTATACAGTTGGGCCTCCCACAGTAGATGGCCAGTTCATCGAAGTGCTACGAATAATGAGCGCCAAATTCGGGTTGACTATGTCTTCTGAGATCACCGAGGGGCTTTTCGCCCAAGTCAACCCTTTCCAGTAGGATTTGACGCTTGGTCCCAAAGTCAAGATCCCCGTCATTCAATCACTAGATGCGATCCTCCAAGGAAACGTGGAAATTAACCCGCAGTCATACGCCTGCCTGCTGAGGGAAGAGCGAATCGTCATGCTGTGGAGTGACACCGTGGAAGGTATCCTGATGCACGGTGCAGATGTCGAGGACAAGCTTATGGCACGTGTAAGAAGTCTGATGTCTTTCAGACATACTGTGTGGCCAATGAAAATGCTCGATCTAGGTCTGGGGCTCCCACATTGGTACTGGCACGCCATATACACCACATTCGGGGGGCTATGGAGGGTACAGATGGAGTCCACAAGCTCAACACGGTATCGAATCGAGCGGACCCAGTTTCATCATCTTAGATGAGAAACATCTCGCTGTCCAGGCAGCGATCGAGTTAGAGGAGCGTGGTGAAGACTATTTTGATCCCAACACAGAGTCTGCTATATCTCCTGCTCGATCATTTCTCTTACTCCATGCCTGTGTCATCGGTTTGTTGATTGCTCTAGTTGTGTTGGAATGTTGTGTGTCTCCAAGGTCGGTATTTCTTCGATGAGTGCTCTCGGCATCCCTAACGTTGGTTTCTAGCTTCTGACCGAGTACCGGTACGATGGCAAAGTCATTCGATTTGCCCTTGTCTTCAATATCCCGGTCTTCACGATATTCTCCCTCTTCTACTTCGTTGTCATTGGCGGTAGTTTGTTCCAGCTCTTCGGTCCTTTGACATATGTCAGAAGCACCTCGATGTTCTACTCCGCCAAGCCACCCAAGCCAGAGCGATACCCCGACCACGAGCTTCCTCACATCGCCATCCAAATGCCAGTATACAAAGAGGGTTTGAAGGGTGTGATCATTCCGACCGTGACCAGTCTGCAAGTTGCCATCAAAAAATACGAGCAACGTGGAGGCACTGCGTCAATCTTCGTCAACGACGATGGTATGCAGACAGTTAGCGAAGATCTTGCGGAGTAAGTCCACTGTCCTCTTTCTGTTATCCTCGCCGACCCCAAACTCTACAGGGCTCGACGCGCATTTTATAAAATTAATAACATCGGCTGGTGCTCGCGTCCGAAAGACACTTCGATGGTCACACTTCCGAAAGCCGAAGATAAAGGCGGATGGAACCCATTCTCCAAGGCAGGCAAAAAGGTCTTCAATCCTCATGGATTCCATCATAAGAGACAATTCAAGAAGGCATCTAACATGAATTACTGCATAGACTTCTCCATTCGTTTCGAGGATGAGCTTCTAAGATTGATGGAAGTGCGCGCACAAGAGAAAGAATGCGACGTCGATGATTTGACCATCGACGATGAGAATGAGCTTAACGACGAGGCCATGAAGACAATTATCGAGTCCGACGAGGGCAGGACCCTTGCTGGTGGTAACGTTCGTATTGGTGAATTTATCTTGATCATTGATTCTGATACTCGTATGGTAAGTGGCCAATCGATGATATTTAATTTACTCTGCTAACAATTTCACAGCCTGAAGATTGTCTTGTTTATAGCGCTCTCGAATTATTCGAGAGTCCCGAGGGAGGTATCATTTAACACGCCTCTAGCGTCATGCAGGTCGCCCACAATGCCTTCGAAAACGGTATTACGTACTTTACTAACCTTATTTACATGTCTATTTAATTCGCTGTCGGGAATAGTGATAGTGCCCCTTTCGTTGGTCATAATGCTTTCTTGCGCTAGAAGGCAGTCTAAGGTGTCTCTTTTGAGGAGGACGGCAAACGTAAGTTCTAGTCCGATTCTCACGTCTCCGAAGATTGCAATATCTCTCTTTGTATGCAAATGAGCAAATTCATCGTTCGTCTCGCTACCTACTACCATGGCGGCTTTACCGAGGGTGTGTCTTTGACTGTCTACGATGAACTTGCTCGATGGATAAAATACGCTTACGGCTGCAACGAACTCGTCTTTAGACCTTTTAAGGATTGGTGGCGCGGTACTTTGACTCTTTTCTTCTGCTGGTTCTTATGTAGTGACATCAAGATCACCTCTAAGATGACAATTCTGGCTTATATTAGTACTTACTACGCAATTGCCGCTACTGTTCCCTTGACCATGGCCAACTACCTCATCGTGGTTAGTTCACTGACGACGTCGATCAATTCTACCTTACATCTTGGAAGATTTTCGTCGGTATGGCTGTCGTCTTTAACATCTTGTCTCCTCTCGCATTCGCTATATTGCGACATCGTCTCGGAGAAAAGGTGTTCCTTTGGTCTGTAATCGAAACCATAAAATGGAAACTAATGTTCGTGCTCTTCTTCGTCGGTCTCTCTCTTTATCTTTCATCTGCTCTTCTGTGCTATTTCTTCTCTATCAAGATGGAATGGACAGTAACAACCAAAGAAGTCGAAAAGCATGGATTCCGAGTCGGTCTCGATAAAATCATTCGCGATTTCGAGTTTATGTACTGCTTTTGTATTCCTGTCGTCGCTGGCATGATGTATCTTTCTGTCGCGGCGCCCCGAGACTGGTCCATGAAGGATTTCGCTGCCATCGTCCCACTGGCCAACCAGATTGGTTGCCACATGCTCCTTCCCTTTCTTCTCGGGTTGGTGTAGAGCATGACCGGTAGAACTGTTTCTTTTCATACCTTCTTGTTGATATACCGGGCGGCCTGGTTCTCTACATAATATTGGTGTTGGTGTTGGTGTATCTGGTACTGTGTTGGATTTCTTTATGGAGTTTGGAATTGTCTAATGTCATCCGCGCATTAAAAATTACAACCATTACCATATATTTAGATTTAATAAATAAATTCTCTTGACAAGCAAAAGTACGCTCTTCGCCTTCTAATGCAATGCTCCTCATGCTGCATGACCGGCGCCTCATCGGCAGATCGGGAGGTTTTCGCTGCCGGAAAAAGGTTGCTCCATCTGTTCACCGAGATCTCCGCACATCTTCATCCATTCGTCTTGGACATAATTCTATCTTGAGGCTCACATTGAGTAGGAAGTCGCATCGCCTGAGTGATTGTCTTGGGCAGCTCGCAGATCGTTAAATAAGTATCGCAAAGTGTGGTCATTAGGCCTAGTGGTCATCTATCGAAACTGTCATACAGCCGGGACCCTGGTACGTCTGATCGCAGCGGTGACAGCTAATAGTGGAGCTAACTGGCAGACCAGGCTATCTTCAGATAAAGTGCGCACGAATCATCAAGGCCATAGCTGAGATCGCGCGGCTACTGAGCTGACTGGGAGTTTAATCATACAGAACGGCTTAGAGAATGCGCATCGGGAATTGGTGACCTGTCGACGATGGAGGTTTTCGTCCGTGGGGTTCCAGAACATGGAACCGAAAAAAGCCTTAATGCATTCTTCCAGGGTGTAATGAAGCGTATACAGATCGAGGACTGGACTTGTCAGAAACTAAAATATGGCAAACCCTTAGCTACTATTGTATTCCTTCGGCCAGAGGATGGCCAACGCTTTCTCTTAGCCCATGGAATAACGAAGAACTCGTCTGGCATAAATGTATTGCATCCAGGTGGCAGCCACATCCATCTCAATGGCAGGATTCTTAAGTGCGTCCATAGTACCACGCCACTCAGCACGTTGACCGTAAAAAGTCTCGAGTTGGAAAGAAAGACGAGACTTGAACGGGGCAAGAATCCAAAAAAGGTCACCAAACCAATCTCAAGCGAAGACGCGAGAACATTCGGTTGCGAAGCAATCTATTGTGGTATTTGGGATTACGATGACGACTCTGGCCTTCTGTTTAAACCATACTTCGAATGGGTTATCGCTGCAAAGTTATCGTTCAGGAAGATGCATGTCTCATTCGAGACAGATAGTTTAGAGCGTCTCGATATTCCATACAACAGCATTATTTCGCTTGTTTGGAATCCGCGCCCAAGTCTTACCTTCACATTGAGTGCAGCTCCAAGAAGTTCTCGAACGACGGAAAAGGATGCTGCCGCTTTTGCCATCTCCGCTCTCGCTGCTGGCCAATACGACAAATTTGAAAGACGAAGAGTCCCTGGATTAGGCCCTAACCACGAGAAGGTCTCCGGATCTTGCTTTGTGTATCGCATCTTACTCGAGTTAGGTAGTGATGTAGCTCAGAAGATAAGTGATCTTAGTCACATACGTGGCATGCCAGAGATCATACGTCGCGCTATCACAGTCGCTCCACTGAGAGAAACATACACTTCAGCCTTCCAAGCTCTGCTAACTGCACTCTCACCAACAAATGCGAGTCTGCCCTTTACAATACGATTCCAGCTTCAAAGATTGGCACAGAATGGATACCTGTCGCCAGCAAAAGTCATTAAGCTCATACCTACCATTAAGCTCATATTCAAGCGGTCTGGTGAAAAGATTGCAGTTGAAGTAGTACGGAAACTGGGACTTTACATACCATATTCTGGGCCCGATATGGATGAAGATGTCTTCACAACCGAGGCGTTAACAGAGGAACTCGAAGGGTATGAGCACAACATCAAGCAAGCACGCCTGCACGACGACCAGCACGAAGCTTCTGCTCAAGTTGCAATAATCCACAAGGCTCAAGTCACACCATCAGGGGTGTTACTAGTTGGACCCGAGAGCGAAAACAACAATCGAGTTTTAAGGAAGTATTCTGGCCATCACGAATATTTTCTGCGCGTACAGTTTATTGAGGAAGATGGATCTCAAGTACAGTATACGAGAATGATCTCAAACAAGCCTATTTATGATCGATTTAGAAAGATCTTGAACGAAGGCTTATCTATTGCTGGACAGAGGTTCTCCTTCCTTGGGTTTTCACATTCCTCCTTACGATCACAATCTTGCTGGTTCATGGCACCTTTCATCTATCAGGGCAGCCTTCTGTTCTACGGCGAGCTCATCAAGGGTCTCGGAAACTTTTCTCAGATTAGATGCCCGGCCCGATGCGCTGCTAGAATTGGTCAAGCATTCTCGGACACGAGAGAAGCGATTGCCTTACCTCTTGATATCAAACGGGAAATTCCAGATATCAAGAGAAATGGCAGAACCTTCAGCGATGGTGTTGGAACAGTATCGCGTGGAGCCTTGGACTTGATCTGGGGCGGATTATCAGCCGGGAAGAAGCCCACGGTCATCCAAATCAGGTATCAAGGTAAGTTTGGCTCATTGTAATTCTATTCGACCACCGTCTCGAACTATGAAATGAAGAGCGCACTCATTGGAAGTTTACTGATTTCCCTGAAGGTGCCAAGGGAATGTTATCGTTAGACAGCCGACTCCAGGGTACCGTGATGTGTCTCAGAGAGTCCATGACAAAATTTCGAGGGTCAGATTCAGCTGATCTTGAAATATGCACGGCTGGACACCGACCAATCAACATGTATTTGAACGAACAAATTATTCCTATCTTGGAGAAGCTAGGTGTTTCCAATTCTTGGTTCCTGAACCTGCAAAAGGATGAGATCGAACGTTTATACTCTACTACTGCCACGACCAAGAATGCCGCGAAGTTCCTGGCAGCACACTCGATTGGAGATAAAATCAGATTGCCCTGGTTTCTTACCAGGCTACCGCACCTCGACTTATCATTCCATCAAGATAACTTTTTGACCGGCATAGTAGAAGCAGCCGTTCTTGTGCAATTGAGGACATTGAAGTACAAAGCTAGAATTCCGGTAAAACAAGGTTTCACACTCTTAGGGATTATGGATGAAACTGGAATCCTTAACGAAGGCCAAGTCTTTGTTACCGCCGATGTAGACGGCAAACCAAGAGTCATCTCTGGGCAGAATGGAGGAGAAATAATCATCACACGTAGTCCAGCACTTCATCCCGGCGACGTACAAACGGCTGTTCCGGTCCGGGTGCCGCTAAATTCACCTCTGATGCAACTTCGAAATTGTATTGTTTTCAGCCAACATGGGGCGCGAGATCTTCCCAGTATGCTGTCTGGTGGTGATCTCGACGGCGACCTTTATCATATAATATTCGACATGAATGCTACCCTAAAGAAGCTAGATACACCAGCCGACTATCCTAACCAAAGCCCACGAGAACTTGACCGCACGGTCGAACGCAAAGATATGACTGATTTCTTTGTCGAATTCATGGAGACGGATCAACTAGGTCGAATTTGCAACGTCCATAAAATCATCGCAGATCAGAGCGAGCAAGGCGTTTGCGATCCGCGATGCATTAGATTGGCAAAAATGGCGAGTACAGCAGTAGACTTCTCCAAAACCGGAATCCCTGTGAGTCTCGCCCTTCTCATACTACCTTCTCGCTAATCCATCTAGGTCAACATGAGAGACATGCCCCGACACGACCGCACCCGCCCGCACTTCATGGCACCCGGTCCCTACGTCTCCATCCAAAAGAACAAACCCATAACCTTCGACCCCTCGACCCCCAACCCCCAAGACGAAGACGAATCCTTCGCAGGCTTCAAATACTACACCTCGACCAACATCCTCGGCAAGCTCTTCGACGCAGTCGACGAGCACGAAGTCTTCACCCGCTTACAACAGAACGCTGTACTGGGAAACTCTCATGCCAGAAATAGACAGTGGGATCGAAAAAGGGGCTTGTTGGAGAAGATATGGAGTTATATGGTTTATCATAGTCGGAAAACAGATTGGAAAGCGCAGTTGCAAAGGGCGAGGGGGATTCGCGCTGAGTAAGTAACTTGTTCCCCTTCCCACCCTAAACATCATATCAGCTGGCTAACATTATTCTTGTGAAGATATGAAGATAATATCCTCGCCCTAATGAGCGACTCTGGTCCCCACCCCATTAGCGAGACCGAAGTCTTCATCGGTTCCATCCTCGGTAAATTTGGCGCGCCGACTGGGAGGCAGAGGGAGATGTCGTTGTCGATGCGTGAGAGATTTGAGGATGTACTTGCGATTACTGTTATGCAGATTAGCGGCAGCGAACAAGAGAGTGGTGAGGCAGATAGCGAGCATGAGGAGATGGATTTTGGTGACGGATGTGAGAGGGCTGTTGCGGTTGGTATGGCGTGTCTTTGGGTTGCTGTGAATGAGGATGGGAACGGGATGGATGAGGTTGGGATTGAAAGGGAGAGGAGGAGGGAGGGGGAGTTGAGGAGTTTTGGGTATGTGGGTGCGGCGGTGGGGGTCAGGTTTTTGGATCGGTTGGGGAGGTTCTAGAATTCGAATTAGCGCTTTGGGGGATGGAGGTGGGATGGTACGGTGGGAGGGTCGGTCCAGATCTGGGTTTTATGGAAGGGTTTGGGGGTTGAATAGATGGGTGTATAGATGGGATGGTGTGATATGCTAAAAGTTGTTTGATTCCCTAAAAGATAGGAATAGGATATATCCCAACGCTTCAACCGTAAGTCGAAAACTATTGTATGTGTTGATATAGGCGCTACAGGACTAACGAGAAATGAATAGATATCAACTATAAGCCTTACCACGCTCCACTTCCCATCCTCTCTAATACCCCTCGCTCCATGCCTTAGACATACTAACACCACCACACACTACTACCAGATCGATACATACTATACATTATACCACAGCGCTAACACTACAGCTTTCATCGCTAATATCTAAGGACGCAGAATAGTTACGTAGTTACGTACTGTAGTAATCATAAGTCCGCCGTTGTGATTGCGAGGCGTGGTATTTGTGGATACTATATGAGTAGGCTTGGATGTAGGATATTGTGATTTATAAGTAGTAAGTAACATTAAGTATATCTAGATAGTTATCTAGTAGCTACTTAATACGCACCCACTTTCCCCTTCTACACATCTGAACTAGTTCACTACTCACCCATCCATCGCCCTTTCTCCCATCTCCTCGCGACAACCAGCACTCTGAAAGTTAGAAGAGTCAGCGTAGTCGATTACTTACGTAAGTATCAAGGACTACATCAATCCCACGTATACTTCCCCCTAGGCTGCATGAGCTTCCTCGGCGATCGCCAATCAACTGTTTCTGAAGATGTTGAGTAGGTGCGTAGCTGGACTCGTCGAGAGGGTGTGTTGTTTTGGTCGTGGTTGTTGCTTCGCACTGGGTTTGGGCGAGGGAGATTTGCGGGCTTGTGAAATTTGCTCACTCTTCTACTCTGCGAAACAAAGACGGAGGAACAGAGAACGGTGATGGCTTTATTTCTACTACTCAGGCTAATAGGTGGTGAGGTGGTGCTAGGCTGAGTGAGTGTGTGGTATACGGAGTAATTCACAGAGAGATGAATGCTGATGATTGAAAGGCGTCAGCTAGGTGATTAATAAGTATAGAAATTTAGCTGAGTAGATAGTTTTATTCATTAGTCATATCCGACGCTAAGCTGAAAACAGGTAGATGAGAATAGCATATGCCATATGCTCATATCAGTTGGTATACATGAGGCATTGGGAACGATAGGTGGCAGAGAACGACCATGAGATTCGGGGCCGAAATGTCAGGAAATGCTACAAGGTCGTTCAGTTATCGCTCGTCTGACGTTCTCTACTCCGTCGTGTAATACAATATTCAAAAAGATCGTTGTTCGCACCAGGCTGGCCACCCAGCGCGGGGTCTAATGCGACCCACATAGTAACCTCTCAGAGCACAATAGTATGCGGCTATGATCATATGAAGGCGCAGGAACTATTTGGGGTTTACGAGGTACAATGTCGAATGATTGGAAGGGTAAGAGCAGGGGACACTGCAGGAAAACATGCCAAACAGGCGAATATAGATAGGAGACGAATCGGTATTATTCAGTAAGATCCGCTATGCAACAGTATCTAAACAGCTACGATGCACTCAACGCCTATCGCCTGCCAGAAAACGCTCAACGGTATACCAACCGGAAACCAAACATTGTATACAGTGAATCCCAGATCCAACTCCTAGCAACATACGCCTCAAGATACGTGTGCTTCTCAAGCGGGTTTCTTCCCACTATCCGCTTCGTCACCAAGAAGTTTCGTTCTGTCACTCGTGCTGGCGCTTCCTACGACCGTTGGACTTGTTTCGCCATCGAACATGGGATCATAGTCCTTACTGCCAGTTTGGAGCCGTCGAGAGGTGCCTCTTGGTCCTGTCTTATTTTTATCTAGGGTTTCTTTGGCGCGGACTTCAGGGTCTTCGTCGTCTGAGTCTACTTCATCGCTACTGCCGCTTTGAGGATCTTCATATCTGGGATCTCTATGTATTGAGTCTCCATCTTCGTCGTCTGGTACTCGTTCATGCGCGTGTTCATCGGTTTGTTTCTTGATGAAAGAATCGATAATGTAATACTGAGTGGCGTTCATGATGACTGGGAATACCAGCATCACAAATATCACCTGCAGAGCTTCGTCTCCTTCCGTCCATCGAAGTGCCCAATCTCCAACTCTAGATATCCATGGGAGGGCGAGGAATATTATTAGAACACACAACTTCATTCCCATAAGTCCCAAGAAATAAATTAATGACTGTTTGGCCCACCAGGTTGCGTTCGGTGGACTGCCGTAGTTTCCTGACTCGATCGATTCGCGAGGGTTGCCAAAAGGTGTTCTAGCAAAAAGGGCCGTGAAAATGCGAAGTAGGAAAATTAAGATGGGTATGCCAATAGTAGTCTACATTCATAGTTGTCAGCTTACATAGATAGGCCTTCGGCACGACTGAGAGACTTACGTCGATAGCCAGATTCAAAAGATAAAATGAACATGGATTTGGCGTATAATTTCCGTTCGCATCAACGTCTCTACGTTGTGATACAGTTGCCGCATCGACCTTGATACTGAATTGTCCAGAAGAAAGCATGCTCATGAGAAGATTCGCAATATGTACCAGCACACTTCCTACCACCTGCTTTGAGACATCGAAAAACCAGATCTTCACCGGCCGCTGTGGTCGTTCTCTCCATCTCTTGTATACCAACGCCAGCAACGCGCAAAGACCAAGAGCGCCTTGTACCAGAATCGCGAAAGGTCCTAACAGCTGGCACTCGCCGTGCTCCGGGGAGTCATGGGGTCCGCCCTTATTCCCACCATCTTTCTGCGACTCTGATATCGCCGTCGCCGTCGCAGTCGCAGTTACGATGGCAGCTACTATGGTCGAGCTTGAGGAGGCCATGCTGGCAGCGGTCGGGAGCAGCGAGGAGGCTGTCGCTACCGTGGAGGAAATAATAGATGTTGACGTGACATCTTCGAGGATCGAGGCAAGTGATGGCTCGAAGCCCGGTGGAGGTAGCATTAGCTAGTGGTGGCGGGAAGCTTGCGAAGGAGGAAGGAAAGTCGCTGGTTCAGACGAAGGGTCGAGGAAAGCGACGGATGGCGTAGCAAAGAAAGATTTTCAAATGGCAAATATTTATGTCGTCAACTTGAATCAAACCAGGGTGGAGCCTGGTGTATTACTTCGTAGATGTGAATCAAGTTTATGGAGATGCAAGGGGTGTGAAGGCGCTTGTGATCGTGGGGCCGCTCTGTAGGCGCGATCCGCATACGGATGGGTGTGGGGGAATACGAAAGACGAAAGACGAAGACGAAAGGAAGATATAAAGTTGGAGAATCAAAATACAACGTGGATGGGGAGGAGGAAGTTGTTGAAGGCAGAGAATGACATGACACGAAAAGCTGGTGAGGTGGATTGCACAACTTGGCTGCGGCTGTGTCCTTGTGTCTTGTGTCTGGTGTCCGGTGTCTGGTGTCTGGTGTTCAGCATCTGCCTCGAGCGGTCATCGCGAATTTCGAGGATGCGACTTGGCTCGCTTGGCTGGATTGATTCTGGGCTAGCCCCGTTTCATCATAGTGGAAATGGTCACGTGTCGCTGGACTCTCATTTCCATTGCCCAGGTGAGGTTGAATCTGGTACGGGCTTCATCTTGTCGCTCTCATTATCACATTCGGACATTTACATTGTCAATGACTCTATTTTACCACGCATATGGTGACTCTTCCGGTTGGTTCTCTTACTGTGAAGATCCGCTTTCAGACGTTAGAACTTTGGACTTGGAATCTCGCCTCATCTGCTATCGACCCAGAAGCTCTTCCATTATTGTTTTTTTGCTACCTTCTGAGTATCGCTATACTTTCAGTCATCTTTTACTTCTGCGTTACTGCTATACCGGAAGCTCTATAGCTCGTGTTGAAACGAAAGAGAATGTTGGTTCTTATGCAGCTACACAAGATGGGTAAATCCCGATACATTATATCGCTTCGAAAGCTGTGGTGGTCGTGAGAATGGTCTCCACAACAATTGTCCAAGATACAATATCTATATCGAACAAAGGATTCAATCGTGAGTAATCTTCCATTTCAACTTGCGACTTCCTCACAAGAGACTCCAGCTTGTCTCGACATGTTGTTTAAGATTATATTTTGCAGAGCCAGTAATCTCAAGGTCACTTAAAGAGTACTCAAGGCTTTCCATATGCGATTCGTATCCCAAGGTTGTATACACGCTAAGTCCTCCTCCTTTGAGTACTGCATCAGCTACACCTCTTATTCGCTTTCGAGTTTCACAAATTTGGCCACGATAGAATACTACAAGAATAAAACTTGTCCACTAAAGGGAGCCTCTATGGAGAGAAGACCAAGTATAATCAATCTCCCCCCTAGTTACTCGCGATGTGATAGCTTATTTTGGAATAGCTCTCACTAGTATTGTAATGGGTAGTAAGTCAATTGACCCTATCTCTGGCCGACAGTTCCTGTATTGATTATTGTTTAGTTACGCAGTGGTCTAACCAGCGGTCCACTGTTTGGAGGTTTAATGACGGAGTATGCGACTTAGAGATGGTATAAGTTACCCAGCTCATTTTCTCACATTTTGGTTTGGAGTGAGCTAACATACAGCAGGCTTCCACATCAATCTCCCCATCGGTGGCCTGGTTGGGTTGATATTAGTGTTCGTCCGCATTCCTCAACAGCATCCTAAACCTCCTCCTATGTCCGTCGTTCCCTCCCTTTACACGAGTCTCGATCTTATACGCTTTGCAATCCGAGCTCCTGCTCTCGTCATGTTGCTACTTGCTTTGTAAATGGGTGGTACTATACTCTCTTGGAGCAGTTCTCAGATCATCAGGCTCTTCTGCGGCGCCTGCGCCACTTTCATCGTCTTTCTATTCTGGGACTACTACAAAGGTGACGCGGCTATACTTCCGTTTTCTATAATCCGGATGCAAACGGTTTGGGCGAGCTGTATTGTCTATGGGCTGTTCATGAGCAACCTATATACCGCATCTTACTGGGTATCAGTATATTTCCAGGGCGTCGAGGGCTCGTCTCCAACGATGAGTGGTGTATACATTCTTCCCATGATTATAGCTCATATATTCGCAACCGTATCTCCTGGTCCCATTGGTAAGATTGCTATCTCGGGTTGCGCGCATTGCTAATGCTTCAACAGTCAACACAGTGAGCTACTATATACCAGTAGCTCTTGTTTCTGCTGTCTTGCTCTCAGTGGGCAGTAGTCTGCTCTCAACATTCTCACATAGCACTTCAACAGGCAAATAGATTGGGTATCAAATCCTCTATGGGGCTGGTCGTGGCCTTGGATTACAAGTGGTATGATTAAGTTCTCGTAAGTGATCCTAATACCCATCTACTAACACTCTCCCCCCTTGCTAGCCACTTCTCGCCATCCAAATACAGTACCTCCCTAACAGCTCCCCGTCGCCATGGCCCTCGTCATGTTCAGCCAATCCTTCGGCGCAGCTCTATTCCTCAGTCTCGCAGAGACTATATTCAGCAACAGCTTTGGCACCCTCATTTCCAAATACGCACCCTCTGTCGATGCCGAAAGCGACATTGCTGCCGGTGCTACTGGATTCCGGAAGATTGCTTCTGGAGCAGATCTTGCGGGTATATTGACCGCTTATGCTAAGAGTATCGATCGTGTGTTTTATCTGGATGCGGTATTGGGAGCTGCGTGCTTTGTTTTTGCTTGGGGTTTGGGATGGACTAATTGAAAGAAGAAGGAGGAGGTTTCGAAGGCTTGAGGACTTGATCTTTGTTTTGGAGGTATGATGTGAGAGGAATTTAAAATACTTAGATTTATATATTGTAATAAACACTAATACTAGATCACAGTATTCACATTCTCCCTACAAAGCTATAACTCGTAGTTAAATGCAACAAGCTCGTACTAGTCACCGTCCTCGTCTCCGTACTCCTCGTCTACCAAAAAGTTAGCATCTCAATCTCTCTCTCCCTCCCCTCAGCCACGCACAACAAACACTTACAGTCGTATAACTCTGCCGATCAACAGTATAAGTAATAGTCCTCGTCGTAGTCGGCAACGCACTCGTAATAAAACAAGAACACGCATCCCACAGGAACAGCTCGCGATTCAACCAAGTCGGAATCTCAACGGGAAAACGCTTATCGAGTGTTTTCCGCGGCAGACACGCGGACTGAAGTATTGTTAGCGAGGGAATGGGAAATGGGTTTACAGGCTTACGGGTAATAATTCAGGACACGCTATCTCTTACTCTGTACAACTGCCTCGTCTCTAGGGGCAAAACAAGCTTCGACTAAAAGAAGTGTGTGTGGTCCTATTATAGGTACTATTATAGGCACTATTATGGGCACTCTCATGGGTCTATAGCCAACTATAGCATGTCTGTACATCCCCTTCACCGTGCACTAACTTGGCACCAAGGGTTCTATGAGGTCAAAGCAGAACAGAGGCAGTTGTACAGAGTAAGAGATAGAATCAGCTATCCATCTCTCCAACGCAGATAAATTGGAAATCGGAGCTTTACATGTCCCTCGTTCTCAGTCGTCCCATCGTCCCCTAACCACCCCTCTCTTAATGTGGCATTGTACATATCGCAGCTACTCCCGTCCCGCGTACTGTCATACGTGACAAAACTTAGACACGCGGGGTTACGCAGACATGCTTGTTTGCACGCCGCGCCGCTCGCGAGGTATGGGTTGGCGTGGTAGATTAGGTGGGAGCGGAGGAAGGAGGTGGAGAATGTGCCCGCGGGGCCGCAGAGGGGGGTGGGTGATGGGAGGGGGCAGAGGAGTGTTGATGTGTGGGAGAAAGGATTGGTGGTGGTGGTGGTGGTTGTGGTTGAGAGGGTGTTGGTGCGAGTTATCTGGGGGTGTTAGTGGGGTTGAAAGGAAATATGGTTTGAGGGGGGGTGTACTGGGCCGGAGATGGTGAGTGGGATGAGTTTTTCTGTGTATGGCTGGAGTAGCTCTGAGCAGAAGGGGGAGATGGTGAATGGTTCTGGTCTAGTCGCGATATATCAGCTCTCATTCTTTAGAACATAGACCCCCCGGGCCCTCACGGATTGTTCAATTTCGAAATCACATTCCCGATCCAGGTATTAGTCGTGCATTCTATGTGCAATCAGCAACGCCTGTACAGCCCTTTGACGAAACACTCCTGAGTAAACAAGACGATCACTCACGCGGCCCAATTGTCCATTCTGCCACTGGCGTCGCACGCGGTTTGATATCCAACATAGGCTCAGTAGGAATTGTATCTATAGCGCGTGGACTCGCGGATGCAAAGCTTGGAGCAAGTATAAAAAGAACGAGTGCATACATTTTCACTTGTCGTCAAAACAATGAGAATCCAAAGCGTAAAAGCCTATCCTGAACCTAACGCTCAACCACGCTTGCTTGCTGGACTTATATACATCATATCAACATTCATGTTCCAAGCTTTTATTTGCATTTTCCCGTCCGCGGTGAACGAAGGATTGGTGTATCGTCGGCCGCTGAAAGGAACCCCAGTGGGCTTCTCGTCCTAGGCTAAAGTACTTCATGTCACGATTTGCCAGCGCGGATTTAAGGATGGCCTGTTTTTGCATTTAGGCGTTTAGACCGCGTTAGTGCTACGGCGATGATGGTATCATGGGGGAGCGTAATGACAAATTAGTTTTGGAAGGCTGGGTTGATAGATGTGGAGTCATGTGCTTGTGGATGGGGCAGGTAGCGTGGAATGGATGTGATAGTGGGTTTCTCGGATGTTGTTGAGCTTCCATATTTATGAATTTGGTTTTATGGTTAGGATTTCAGCCACGAAGTCTCATCCCTAAAGATCCTCATAGTAGCCATAGTGATCACTGGATTTCCCATGATCACGTCATGTAATCCATACTTCAAGATCTCTTCTCTAATAACACCATATTCGGTTCGCCATTCCATGACAGTCCCAGCTGCACCCAAGTCCTTTCTCTCCTCGTCTTTCTGGAGCTCAAATTTCTCCCTACTAATCCCCTGTACACTCGTAGTATTTACCGCATGCCAGAACAAGGTTTGTGAATGTTCAAAGGGGATATCCCAATCATCTTCAGCATGGATGATAGCAATGCGATACCGCAGACCATTCGCTTCATTGGCCTTAATGTAAGTCGCAATCCTATCCTTACTCGACCACTTGTCCTTGATGAGAGTCTTAAGATAGGCGAAAATGGCAGGAAATCTAGCAAGTGGCGAGATGATAGGAATAATGCCCGCGATACTATACGTCGCAACAAGAGAGCTAGTATCAACAAATGGAGCGACCAATATCATCCCTGCAAACACCACGGGTGGACTTTGCACAGCATAATGTTCTGATACCGCAAGACTGACAGCAGTACCTAAAGATTGGCCGAATATGAGAATGCGAGAAGGCGATACATCTGCAGTCTTCATCGCCCATTCCACCACGGACAATGCATCGGCAATCACACCTGGCTCGTTAGGTGTACCTCGACTCAAGCCAAATCCTCGATAATCGAATGTCAGAACATGAATGTTTCCAGGTGGTCCAGCTGAAAGTGCTCGATAGTTGGGCACTCGATATCCAGATCCCACCGTACCTCCTGCGCCGTGGAAATGGATGACCAATCGAGCCTCTGGATCATCACGTAACAATCTGAACGCAAGACGAGAAGTGACGTCGAACACATGACCAGAGGGTTCCTCCACCAGATCCTTTTCGTGTCTGCGATATAGTTCTATGGGGAGAATATGCCAGGCAAAAATCCCTGTACCGTCAGATGATTCTATTGAAAAAGGGGTGACTTGGTTGTGGAGAAAGCCAAACATTTCGGGAATATTGAGATCTTTGAACCACGTCATCTGGATTTTATGAAGATAAACCACGTGTGCTTGGAAGAACGCTGTTGTGAGTAGCCCGACTAGGCAAGCGTATAGGCCGGCTGAGATGGCCACGGTGATTGAAGCATATTTAAAAATGGAGGTCAAAACTGCCGTTGTCATGGCTCGCAGGTGGAAATCTATGGGCTCCGGTTTGATCTTATCATTGCAAGGTACACGGCGAGAGAGAGCAAAACCAAGCAGAATGGCGTTGAATGGAATATCGAAAGAGAAGAAACGGAGCGAGAAGTGTAGAAGATACTTAAGCGCTGAGCAACTACAGGGGAGGCAGTGGGGTGAAGTTGGTTATTGCGTAACTTGCAGCCTGAGGCCTAATAAACAGACCTACCTCTACTCAGCATATACTTTCTAATACTACTTAAGTACCTAAGTATGATTTGCCGCTTATCAGTATCGGGGAGGAAAGCTGGCACTCGAGATCATGAGTTGTGTCGCTGACCTACTAGGACTTCCATAGGCTGCTTTTGCACACGCCCAAACACTAACGGACGAAGCTAGCATACTAGAAAAGGAGTGAGACAAAGAGAAAACGAGGTTTCATAGTCATTACTCGTTTGGTCACGACCCGTAGTGAGAAGATCTGACGAAAAGAGCGTGCCTTAATAGATTTCCGCATAGAGTAGTTGATATGCGGCAAGTTTCGCCAAGCAGCGAGACAAGGGACGTACACACAAGACAGCGTTGCACCCCGTCACTCGATACCGCAAGCAACAGTCTTCGGGGATGAAAAAGACACAATCCGCGTGTAGAAAGTTCATAAAAATCACCATCTAGAGTCTCATCGAAAAACACTCTCATGGCATTGCATCCACCATAAATCATCACTCATCATTCATGACCTTACCCACAATCCACCATCGACCAACCCACCCAACGGCATATCCGCATATGTAAAGCAGCATAATAACACAACAAAAGAAACAATGCCCTTCGTTGTCAAACGCTACCCAGCTCAGCCTTATTTGCTAGCCTATCACCGATGCAGGTTCCAAATCCCTCATGTTGTATCGTATCGTAATCTTATCGTGGAAGACAGAAGTTGGAGACGTATTGAAGGTGGTAGGTAGGCAGGAAGGTGGTGCGAGGGTTTAGTTTGGGCAGGACTGGGGATGTGTTAGCTTGTATCTTGAAGATAAATGTTCGAGGTATAAGGGAGAGGAGGATATGATCGTTATGATGAAGGCATCGAGGGAGGACTTACAGCTCCGCAAGAGCCGCAGGATTTTGATCCGTCAGATGCGACACCGCATTTTGGGCAAGCTTCTCCGTGCATAGTTGCGGTCGTGTATTTGGGTTGAAGTTGAGTGGACGGTTGTTGCTTATCGAAAGATCTGTCTAATATATCAGTCAGACATCATCGCAATGAAAGCTCAAACTATGCATACCTTGATTTCCTTGTTGAGTACAAAGACGTTGAGGTTGTAGTATTCAAGAAAGTGTAGTTACGAAAGAGGGGTTATTGATAAGGAAGATATACTAGTGCGGGTCTCGCTCTACGCACTGCAAGTCATCGAACCCCACACTAAACCAAGTGGGGACAACCGAAACCGGTAATATAAACAGATTGCGCACCAATACGAGGCTGGCACGTGGGAGATTTGGGGTCTCGTGTGTGCGCAATTAAGGGTAATGCTCGGACATTCAATCCGGAGGCATTTTGATAGGGGAGCGCAGGATGGATGTGAGTAATGGGTGGGAAAGGTGTGGTGCACGACTGATGCAAAGGCAGGCCAAGAGTGGGGAGCCAGATGGGACTGCAGACCTCAGAGTACGGAGTGTAGAGCTTGGAGCTTAAGCGTAGGAGGAAAGCATTCATGGTAACAGGTATCCGCGCTTATAGCTGCAGTGAGTATCAATTTGCTTAGCAGCGAGAGCAAGAGCCTCACACGATCAACGCAGAAGAGACCTTTTGTGCTTATATCAAGCCAGGCCAAACCCCACCCGATCCGGCCTGTTTCAGTGGCAGAACAAATGCTAAATAGTGATCCATTGTCCACATCAGAGACCCGAACCTTAAAAGAGCCACGCCATTCAACGCCTCGTGGAAATGAGTCCACGTATGAAAGCCAAAATTGTACCCGTATTTGCAGAAGATGTAGTAGAACTTTGACGCCGCCCTGGAAGCCCCAAGCTTCCTTTCCGACCAGGTGACGCAGGTGTAGACGAGCCCACAGGAGCAATGTTTTTACTTCGTGTGGCTTTTGTTGGAATAGGAGCATTTCGTATCGTTGATGCTTTCCTAGCTTGTTCCGCAGGCCCGTCTATTTGTTATTCGATACCGTGCTGTTTCTTGAGCTGCTCTAAATTGTCCTTGCGGGATTCTAGGTCCTCTTTCGATCGGACCATCTTGTCTGGTTGATGGTATAGCACTGGTAGAATAGTTAGCGCGACGCAGAATGCGAACGGAACGGACAGCGTTACCAACGAGATAGCGATTCTGGAAGTTGAATCCGTTCAACTTGTCGCATGCCATCTTCGCATCCATTACGTCCTCGAATACGACATATGATGTGCCTTTTGTATTATTTGCGATGCCTTGACGGATTTGACTGAAGATGATATTAGTAAACATGCTTGATAGCAATGGGAGAAGGTCGCAAATGACACACCGAATTGGCCCAAACTTGCCAAAAAGGTCGAAGAGCTCCTCGGGAGTAACGTTGTAGCTAAATCGCGTCAGTACGGAGTTTATCTACTATCTGCTGCAGTCCTTGATCTGCGAGCTCTTGAGGAATGGAAGTTGGCGGACCTTAGATTCTTGACGAACAGTATTCTGTGAACAAAGGTTAGCTGGAGCTTCGATCATACAAACGCGGCGCGTAAAACGTACCGATTGACCTCGGGTGCAAGTTTACCGCCTCGACTCATAGCTTGGCTACGGTATTCAGATTGTTTTTGGTATTTGTGGTTGTGGAGTATCGAGTTATCGATGGTCGCGAGAGCAGGCTGCAGATATCGGAGGGGCGTTGATTATCAGAAACTGAAGGTCGCGGTCGAGGTCGGACGTCGGCCCGAGCCATTCCCTTTCGGGCGGTAGAACCACATGACGTGCTTACATAATTCAGGTTTTGACCTGGAGCTTGTTTCCGTTGCTCAATTCTGTTTCGAGTCACAAATTCGAACAACAGAGGAAACCGCTTATCTATCTACTAAGTACTCACCACTACTCTTTGACCTAAATTTGAGCCGAAATCTCTTTTTAAATCCCTAGGTCAAGCTTGTCCGATCGATCGTCGAACTGGGAGTCATTTTGAGCCTCCACCTTGACATGATGGAGGAGCCATCCATGGTAAGCATTGGCTGGAGAACTGGGGAATACAGATACTGCCGATTCACCATTGGAGCTGACAAGAGGTCTTCGGTCTGAACTGGTACGACTGTTGTTTTGCCGTCACATTATTGTTCTAACTGTTGTGGAGAATTAGTTTGCAATTCTTTATTGTTTTCGCGATGTTTCAGTTTTCCCGCAAGTCCATACTTTTTACACTGTTCATATTCAGATATGGTATGCTTAGACATGCCTTAATGACATGATATCATTCATGTCCAGATACATTCGCTTCCTATTTTCCGTCCCACTCTACAATCAAGCCATCATGAATAATATTGATCCATCCTGCCTTCTCGTTTCTGCGTACCATTTCTAGGATCCACTCCTCCGTCAAGTTTGGATTTTGTACTTGCATGTAATCCACCACTCCAAAGATCGTCATCGAAGTCTTGATGTTGGGTGTCATATTGTATGGGAAGCCTTGTAGTTTGAAGGTCATCCATGGCGGTGTCGCCGATGCTCGAGGCCTAAATGGGAGCAAAGATCTCTCGAGGTCTAGAAGGGTAGGGAGTATCGAATATTTCTGGTATGATTCCGTATCTTCAAGTGAGGATGTAATGGATGGATCCAAAAGCAATGGCGACGGTGTGAATTGATTTGCTGAGCTCGATCGTATCGGCAAAGGGGAGTGTTGATATCTGGAGATTGGATGGTCCTGTTGAAGTAGCCTTGAGGTCGGAGATGGTATCTGCAATTTCGTGTTTTCCCTCTGACGACGCGTTCTTATGAGAAGAGGAGTCGGCGGAAGAGGCTTCGTGGGCGGAGGATATGGAGAGAGCCCATATGATAGTCTAGTTTGAAGCACATCATGCGTACCTTTGGAGTTGCCAATAATACGACGTTCTTGGATTGCACTCGCTGCTACTGTATCAGAACTTGTTGACGTCGATAGCTCCCTCGGAAGGTTTTCGGGTCGTTCGTCATGGTGATGGGATGCTGGACTCTGCGACCCGTAGTTCGGAGCAGGATCTCGCGGAGGTGATCCTGCTGAGATAGGGACTGTTCCAGATGATGCCGTCGGGGTCAAGATGTCAGCCTTCAAGGGAGTCGGCATTTTGGCCGTCGTGGGTATCATATATTCGGCGAGTATTCAAGGTTTCCTTCGCTCGGAACACGTTGATATGAAAGTTTCCGATGATTTTACAATGACCTCGTCAAAAGCAGTACAAGAATAAGAGCGCGGTGTGGCCACATATACCGAGCTTCATTCGAACTTTGTGAATGGTCTGTTACCTGTTCATCTGCGAACGTTCCAAATCCAACCTTTTCAGTCTTCTGTGAGTGCGAGTACGAGGCGTACACTACATATTCCTGACATTCTCGCAGTGAATCTAGGGAGATGAATTCAGGACTCGGAACTCGCCTCATTTCTGTCTCCTCCGACCCACTAGGAGACCAAACCACACTATCACAATGGCCACATAAATCGATCGACTACAAAAGATGATATCAACGTATTCACCTTCTTCAAGCAAAATAATAATACCCAACTCCATCATCGCTGCCAGAACTACTCGAATGTCCACTGCACGCTGTGGAGGTCCGTCTCGGGACATCACTTGAATGTTAGACTATCCATGCAATAGAGATAAACGTACTAGACTGTATGCCTTTACATTTCTTACAAACGAGGGCTCCCAAAGTCACTATAGATAGCAACACGTGATTCATAGCTCGAACATGGATGACTAAGCACATTCGGGACCTAACATTCGCTATTTCACCAGCTCTCATATATAACACCTACTACATCCAGTCCATGACCTCTACGAGAATCGAAGCCCCACGCATTCATCCTTAAAATATGGAATCGACATGAGATGGCTCCCGAATCCCGGCAAATGCCTATTCTTAGCCTCTCCCACCCCCATGATCGGGGGATCTTGAAACAAATTATCGCGACACGGCATATTTGTTGAACATTTAATGCGGTATAACGTGGTCTCTTGAGTATTTGATCTTGTCATATCTATAGAGTTTCGACGTGGAACACAGAAGGATTTACATTAGGCGCGTCGTGTATTTGTCTCCGCGGCATGTCTGGCGCCAGTGAGGTGAGGCTGAAGCCACGAGATCATCTCCACTGATTATGCACGAAAACAGTAGCGTAAGATCAGGCGGCTATTTCGTTCAGCTCAGCTTTCGCATTTTACCTTGAGGTCTCACGTTGGTATATTTATGATCGTTGTATTTCCATCCAGCTTAATCCCTTTTAGAGATAGTCTTTTTCAAATAATGTTCGCTGGTTTAGAGGACAGCCATGATGTCTTTGCACACGTCCACCCCATCTACTGTTCATGGGCCCAAATGGATTCCATTATGGCTGAAGACCAAGTGATCTCCCACGCCCTAAAGCTTGATTGAAGTCATGTTGCTAATTGGCCGCAGCAAATGGGTAGCCCCGGATGGAAAACCACGTCCATCTTTCCTAAGACTTTCAGCGTGGCATAATTGGATTCTCCTTGCGGGGCTTCTTGGCGCTAGTATTACCTTTATTGCTACAGTTACTAGCTGGTCAAGAATTGACCGACAATTGTGCCCAGTGCAGATTGGGTGTAAATCGCCTTGTCTAGTTAAGGCGGATGCAGATATCGCAGGCATAGGGGTAGGCTTCTCGCTTCCCATCGCTCATGATAACTGATTCGACTAGGTCCGCTATGCAACGTATATTCAAAGTTTCTGCACTGCAGTACTTCTTGGCTTCTCGTCGCAAGAAGAGACCATACACGCTGCTCGCATCGCATTAGTAATGACCAGTCTTGGTATTACAGCCACGGCCGCCATTTTCTCTCTTCAAGGAAACCTCAGCTTATCTCATGCTATGATTGTGGTCTCTCTCCTAACACAAACACTTTTCCCAATCCACATCATTGAGCCTTTACGTGCAAGTACGCCTGGATTGTTCCTCGCACAGCAGATTAGACTTTTCATCTATACAGCACTGTCTTTTTGGCTAGCGATCAAAACACCCTGCCTGGGTAGCGATCCCCAGTGTAATCTTTGCGTGGTAGCATTCACCTGGTTTTCTCAAGGCAAAGCTACAGGTCACCTTCGACGTTCTGCGATTCTCTTTGCGAACAGTTTCGTAATCATATGGTGGATCAACAGCGTTCTATGGTTCTACGGCCCGAAGGATTTCATGATGGCTTTCCCCGCATTGCTGTCTGAGAGTACCAGAAACGACTGGGTCAAGTTCGCAAATGATAACCGGAGCGACAACCACGATTGGCGCTCAAATCTTGCTCGAAATAGCTCACCAGCGGCCGGATTCTGGAAATTCATGATCTGGTACGACAGCGAGCAGACTTTATCGGAAGGACTTCGATTACAGAGGTGGAAGCTGTCTCCAAATAGGCTTTCAAAGAGAAGTTATGTCAGCATGTTTTGCGGAGATGTATGGCTGGCTATCCGCATTCCTCGGATTCAACGAGCCATCATTGCGTTGGCAATGGCAAGTATCTGGACGTATGATACGGAGAAGGCGGTGAAGTTGAACCTTGAAGGTAACGCTGATGAGTGGGGATATGGTCAGATCTCAGCGATGATCTTGAGCGTGCCTGCCGTAGCAGGTGTATTGCAAATGTTTGTTCGGGGATGGCAAGCGGAAAGGTGAGTTCTATTGACTTGCTCTATGAATACTACGGGACTTGGTACTCACGTCTGTTAGGAGAGCCGTTAAGCGCGCGTACACTCTGTAAAGTGCAGAATGCCCGTGTTCAGAGCGCTATCAGTCTTTTCAGTAGCAGGCGCCATCACCCTTCTTTCCAAGAAAATATGAATGTAATCTTGGTCATTGCCAAGTGTAATTACCTACTGTTGAGGGTAGCCCGAATCTCAACAGATGTTGAAAACAGCCATCAATTCGAGCACCCTATTTCAAATCAAGCTATCCAAAGTTTGAACGGCAAGATCATAATCGCGCGAACTTTTCAGATAGGCACGATGTACCTGTCTGAATTATTGCTACTAGCACAAAGTAATTCATGTCCCGCAGGACGGTCGTTGACTACGACTTTCATCCTCATGGCGGCGGTAGAAAGGTCACCTCCGGAAAGGCCTCACTCGGCCTGTCCACCAATCTTCCACTTCCGACACCAAACACCCAGTCCGTCAAACTCTTCACATACCTCCTCTGAATCTCTATGGCTCGACTCCCGGCGATGGTCCCCACAAGGGTCTCTATGGCAGGAGTCCTTGACAGACCGAATATATCCACCAGACTCACTATATCCGTAAATGCAAAATGTCCCGTCCTATTCACGATCACCGCTCTTTCCCATCCCGTTTGCGCAGCTCTGAAGGTATCCAAAGTGGTATCGCCGGGAGGAATACGCACTGGTCCTCCCATAAAGAAAAATGGATCGACAGTGTCACCAGCGATACTGATGTTCCAAAATGAACCGTCAAAATTGAATCCACCAGCGAACCTTTTACCTCGAGTCGCAATCATCGCACCTGCAGCTGTTGCACCACCAAACGAATGGCCCCCTACGACTGCTTGATAGACCTTTTGTCGTTTGTGGTAGATGATCGCAAGGTCAGCGGTCAGGTCGTCGACGAACTTGACATCGGCTATACGTTGAGAATACCATCTATCCAACAGGTCCCGGTTGAAGGGTGTCGGATCTCGGTAGATGACTGACCCATCTGGGAATTCGACGGCGTTGGCATCGTAGGGATGATCAATTGATATGGCGATGTAGCCGTGGGACGCAAGATCTTCGAGCAAGGCTACGTTGATGAGACGAGACGTTCCGCCGCCGTGAGAAAATATTATCCTCCGCGCATTTCGGACCTGAAGAGGTTTTACGCCGATTGTTGAGTGCGCAAGGACTTTTGACAAAGACCCATTTGCAAATCCATACTGCTGTTCGTATATTGAGGCAACGACGGGAGTAAAGTACGGCTTCAATTTCCTGACGCTATTTTGAGTTGTGGTGGGGTAGTAAATTGATATCATCAATTTACGATAACTGGCTGGGGAGAACAGATCTTTGCGAGAATAGTCTGTCACTGGGAGATTGATGACGCCAGTGCTATACTGACCAGTTGTTGGTGGAAGCTGGGGATTCGATTTTGCGCAAGAGAGTGTTAGAAGGAGACATGACCACACTATGAGGCGGAGGAGCATATTGTCTGATCACTTGAAAAGTCTATTAGATATGTCGAATCTCTAGCAAACGGCTTAGAAGCGTGGGACGTTGTTCTAAGATTGGAGAACGAGTGGGCTGTCCCTCGGTACTTTTCCTCGCACATGAGACTGTAGTCTTTATCTACTTGATTCTGGCATACCAAGAGCTGCGCTGCGATCAAATTACTAATCTATATAGCAGGTACTCAAGACGCCATTTCTCACCATATTTCGAATGTTTTCGGTCGATGCGTATGGATATGGCACTCAATAGTTTGTTCTCACGACATCACGATTACTTGGTACCCCCTCTTTCAGGATGTGTGGCTTCTGCATCAGAAATATCTTACTCATCTGTGCATGAACTCAAAGAATCGCATTTACATTCGGTCCCAGACTATTGTATCAGTTTCGTTGCCCATATCTCGATTTGTTGCGTCGTTTATACGGTTTGCTTCATTTCAATTTAGTCTGAGAAGCAATGGTATCATAGGGCTTTTTCTAACATGTGGATGATTGTATAAGAAATATCATCTCTTGGGTAAACGAGGAGCGATTTGCTTGTCACCCACGGTGGCTTGAATATCAATGTTTATTGGTACCACAGATCCAGGGTTCGCGGAACGTCCCGTTGCGCCCAAGACAATCTGCAAGCAAGGCACTTGAATAGAAGTCTATATCTATCGAGCACGATTATTGCGCATGATGCAAATGTTGTAGACCACATATGCATGCCTAGTCAGTTTTTTCTCAGAAATTCGCCATAACCGTCACCGTGGCTGTCGCTCTTCTTGAAGTGCAAGCTTGATGACTGCATATCGTCAAATCAGATGGCACACGTGTACGGTGTAACTCTGGATATCCATATGCCGAAGATTGCAACATACCTCAGCCTCGCAGAACGTGCGAAAAGTATTGAGTTGTTCTCCAATCATGATCACTACCAATCCACGCTTCAACTTGCCCCTCATGCTCCGCACGGCCACAATATAACAGAGATAGTATCGATACATCTTGGACATCGTATTGACCGCGCCCATCACCGCACTATTTTTATTATAGACAACGCCTTATCGCCTTACAGCTCTCGCTTAAATACCCCTTTGAAGAATTTCCGCTGACGATGTAGAAACCATCGGGACTAGAAGGATCAGGATGCTTGGCCTTGTAGGATCGAGTCGCATATCTGGCCACGAGCTTTGAATGTCGCTTGTTTATCCCTGTAATCGATCGCAAAGTTCGACGCGAGCCAGTAAGCGATCATTTGGAGATTTCAGGGGGAATATTTCGCGAAACTTTCAACCAACGACATGAGCTCGGGTATCTGATGTCGCAATTAACGAGAGTACTGCGTGGATAAGGTAAACCGAGTTGAATACTTGATATCACGCCAGATTTATGTCTTCATTAGTATCACAACAAACGCTTTATAAGAAAAGTCAAAGTGATCATCTCTTGTCCCTAAAAAATATACTAAACAACAGAATTGACGATATAGAATTTCGGCAATCAACTACCCGAGCAGCACTTTATTCTTATCCCAGAATCCTATCGTCAAGAACTTCCCCCTGAGAGGATCACCACGTGTTTCAACGGTAACACAGCAGACAACAGAACACATCTCCTGCGAAGCGATAAGCAACCACTGCAGTCGATCACCTCTCCTATCCTGTCAACAGCAGCTTGACGCCGCAACCGCGCGTGTCTCAACACCACCACCATCAACTATTTAACCCATCCAGCCGAACCAACTCGTACCTGACGCCCAAGGTATCAAGTTGTTTCTAATAATTCTCGCCTCCTAGCCCATTGGGAAAATGCTGCAATTTATCGTTCCAGTGCACGGCGCAGATCCCGTCTGCAGTTTCTAATTCCTCGTTTCCTGACACCCTCCACCAGCGATGGGAATTTCACCAGGTGCGGGCCGCGATCATGGGGTATTGATAAGAGAGGATCGTCACGCTCCAAAGATCTGACAGGTTTCAGACTTGCTTCTTTACATGTTCAAGATTCTCTCACTCTGCCTATTAGGCTATCCTACTCCCTCTCCCACTCATTTCTCGACGACTCTCTTTCTTTTCTTCTGTCCTGACGTTGGTTGATCCACGATCATGTCTGTCTCTGGGGGCGTATTTTATATCGGCCAGGCGCCACCTGGTGTCACTTCTAATGCGTTTGATCCTCCTTCGTTGGAATTACTCAGCATTGTTCTTTTCTCGGTCTTGATGGGCCTTAATATTACTTTTGTCCTGTGTAGAGTTATCTTTAAAGCTAAGACGGGGATTACGAAGGATGATGTTTTTATTATTGTGGCGGCTGTGTTGGGAAATGCGCAGACTGCTTTGGTTCTCACGTGTAAGTCATTCCCATCTAAATATTTACCAAGCTAAGCTGATCTTTAATAGTAACGAAGTATGCTCGTCATGGATGGGATATTCCAGTATCATGGCTCGACGAATCGTACATGAAAGTTAGTAAAATCCATCGTACCTCCCTACAGCACTAACCCACCCCCCAGAGAATGGTCTACTCTCAAACACTCCTAGCCTACACCTCCCTCCTCTTCACCAAAATCTCCATCCTCCTCCTCTACCTCCGCATCTTCATCATCTCCAAATCAACCCGCTACATAATCTACAGCGGCATCGCCTGGACAGTCGCAACCTACGCTCCAGCCGTTATAACCGCAAGCTGGTATTGCGCACCTCACGTAGGCGAGAAATGGGGCCTCACTGTCGCCTTGAGATGTCGTAGTTTCGACAACTGGCAGATCGTAAGTAGTGGTATGGCGTGTGCGTTAGATCTTTTTATCCTGTTTTTTCCAATGCTGCATTTGAAAAGGCTGCAACTTAGCAAAGGCAAGAAGATTGGGATAATAATCATGTTTTCGACGGCGAGTTTGTAGATCTCCCCTCCCCCAATGCTCTGGGATGTGGCTAATAAAGCAAGGGCTCTCGCATGCGCAGTCCTAACCACAATATACCGCATCAAACTCCACGCCTCCACCGACCCCTTCTGGCACACCTGGGAAGCCACAATCTTCAACCTCCTCGAAAACAACGTCGCCATCATCGTCGCCTGCGTCCCTGGCACCTTCTCCTTCCTCAAACTCTACATCGCGCCCACACGCGTCTCCTCCCTCTTCACCTCGCCCATGAAATCTCTCGCCTCCCATTCGCGAAAACGAAGCGAGCGCAGTATTGGCGCTGGCGGCTTGGGGGGATTGACGCCGCATATTAGTAGTCCGACATGCCTTAATAGTCCGGGCCATTTGGAGCATTATAGGGAATTGAGGGATGTGAAGTGTGTGAGGGTTGATTGTTTTGGGGTTAAGGTTTATGGGGAGGGGAGGGAGGGTGGAAGAGGTGGGATGGAAGAGGATGAGGATAGGATTGATGGGATTTTGAAGCAGATGGAGTTTGAGCAGAGCAGTAGTCGGTTTTCGGTATGATGATGGGGGATTGGTGGAGGAGTTGGGCGGTGGATGTGTGTGGGAGTGCTGGGGTGATATCTTTAATTCATGTAATGTTCAAAGTAGTTTATGATACCATTTGTCTCAATACGATTTCTAAGAGACTCAACTGAGCTCGTGTGGTAACTGTCATTCAAATCCTATTATAGAAGTTTATTTCCTTCCGAATAATGGTAGACTCGTGGTACAACCTAAAGATCCTAGTCAATGGATCCTCATTCTGATATATAACTGCACCCACCATCTATCCACCACCTCTCCGCTTTTCACAACATCAGATCTCGCCTATTTTTACGTCTACAGTATTCATACTTAAACACATCTAACCAATCCACGCAACCATAAAGCAACTCCCTAGAGAACACACGCACCGCCACGACTAGCAACTCACAATTAATCCTCCCAAAATCTCTATCGTTAGCTAAGTACGCACGTAAGTTTCTCGCCATAATCACGTGTCATGTCTCCAACCCTCCAGGTCAACCCCACGCCCCCTCCTCCTTCTCAGCCTCCCGAGTGCAAGCTCCCCGTACACACCTCAAACACGTCTTGCAGCGTTTTCTCGTAAAACGAAACGCGAAAGAAATTCAGCAAGTACAAGACTTAAATAGGCAACCAGCCGATTAGGCTCCTGGCTGTCTTGTTCTGGACAGTGCGAAGGGATGAGGTTTCGTGGTTTTGTGACTCGAGCTGATGGAGTTGATGGTGTGTTACGATGGGTGGGCTTGGTGGAGTTGGTGGTGAATATGTTGTTAATGTAGTGAGGGTAGGTCACGCGCGAGAATGTTTCAAGGTGATATCCTACGCAGTGCTCAAGGAAGGATATGGAATTTATCAAACAAACAGCCACGATCAGAGGTACGAAGCTAGAATTGTGAAATGGAAATACAATTTCGATGTCGCTGAATTGCAGACCGCAATTACGAAAGTGATGCTGCGAAATAGAGAAACACGCTGAAATATGTACAGTGAAGGAAGGTATTGAAAAGGGGTATCAGTGAATAACAACAGGACTTTCTCTTCGCTTGCTGTGCGCTCTCCAAAATTTGGATGCAAGAGTCGTACGCTTGACTGTGCGGACGCTCAAAAAATCTGGCCGACTTTGATCCCGACCATGGTTCCCTCAACGATGAAACACAGCACTGCCCTCCACCCACTGCTTATCTCGAACGCAATACCAACTATCAGTCTCCCCGCTATGGTTCCCAGTCGAAGTATTCTGATCAATACTGGCATACAAACTCCACCCTCTAGTCTCCAAAATCTCCAGCAACTTCAGCAAGATAAGTCTCGTGCTCATGGTCTCCTCCCCACAAGGCCGCCACGGGTTACCATAAATCTTGAATTCCCACGCATTCAGATTTCGATCCTTCCAGCTCTCAGCCTGTAGCCACTTCATAGATTGCAACAGCGCTCGCACATCCCTAATCAGACCCTCATCGGCGCCGATCAACCGTAGCTTATCGTTCATATTGAAACTGATAGAAATCCAATCGCTTGATGGCGGCGGAGTCTGCTGCTTTCTGAAAAGCATGCTATCGGTATCATACTCCGACTTGCTAACATCCGTACTCGCGTGCAATATCCAGCCCTGACTGAAGAGATGTGCGAAAACCGCCTTCATCAAGACCCGTGATGTGATAGCATCATCTCCTTGTCCCCGCCATGGATATCCATTCAGCTTGTATTCGTAGGAGCCGGCGTATTTGCGTTCGGCCTGGATTCGTTTGAGCCAGTTGGCTTGGATTACGCCTTTCATTGCTAGCACGTCCGAGTCGGGGAATTGGAGCATGCGGATTCTGTCGCCGGCGTGGAGGGAGAGGGATGCGAAGGTTGTGCGGAAGGCGGAGTAGCTTGGGATTGGTTGCTGGAGTAGTGTTGTCTTTTCTGGCATGCTGCCTTTCTCGGGGAGGGAGGGATTCATCTTCGTGTATGGTGGGGTTGCGACGAGCGATGTTTGGGTATATTGTTGATCTGGTTGATGCTCGACGCGTTTGGTATGTTGTTGACTAGGAGCAGTCAGACTCGAGTGTTGGATATTTTTGACTTGGGGTCATTGTACTTCTCTGGTGAATCGTTGCCTGTGACAAGGTTGTGGTGAGGCTGTGTACGTTATTGTTGATCCTTTGACGAAGTCAACCTCGAATGTGCCGAGGGCCTGCCAAAAGGTCTAGCCAACAGACGCCATCTTCTTCGTGAAGATGCTATCGCAAAAGCAGTATCTGTCACAATTTTAATCACCGTGAGCTGCTTGACAGTTGCCCAAGCTTGTCTAGCTTGCCACTGTTGATCTTGGTGGGGCTTTGGTCACCACAACATTCCCACAGATAGTCATCGCGAGCCATTTCGACCATGATACTCGAGCAGTAAAGATGGCACGTCAATAGTCACGATGGTGCCGACGCCAAGCATTAGATGTAAAGTCGAAGGAAGACAAGAAGGTAGCAAAGCGCGTCGTCGACAAGCGCACGGTGGACAAACCTTGGCATCCACAACTTCCAACCACAGACTTACTTTACGACTTTTAGAGTGGAAACAATTCAGATGAGAATGGAATTATGCCAAGAAGAGACAGAGCTCTTTCCCAATTCGCTACTCATAATCTACTGAATATGTATCACCAAAATTTCCACATTGCCAGTGTCTTTTGGTTGTCCCGATAGTCAGTCACAGCGTTGAAATTGCTCAGAAGGTAGATGGTCTTCAACCACAGTACCGAAAACTCCTCAAGTATCTCTAACGTCTTCACATACACATCGTAGGCGAGACTTGCCCGTTCACGAATCTCATTAGACACTAGGATACTTGCTATTTAGAGATGCGCGAGGGTGAGGTAACAGTTTCCATGAGTAGCAGATCTGGCTTGCAATACTCCAGGGCTTTCGACAGAAAACTCTTACAATACCATTTCTCTTGAATAAAATTTAGACACAATCATCATTGTGGTCCATCGATATTTAAGCTTCAAAGAACTATTCTATGTATCTATATGATCAGCAAGTATCCTAACACTACTCAATGAGGAAGTACTTAAGTGACCGATAGATCATCCGGAATAACAAAACTCTGAGCGGAATGAACATCAACGACACCCTTTCCAACTGCAGGACATCTCGTTTCACAAAACTTATCAGGCTTTTGTTTTTTTCGCTAAGATATCCCGAAAGTTGAGAAAGGTGCCCTTCTGCGGCTCTCCACATGCATGTTCTGCTTTCAGCTCTGTTGCCGCCTCTCGGTGAGCCCACATCAAACAGTCGACCAACACGGCCAATGGATGAGCCACCCTGGATTCATTTTGACCATGCAGATACCCTGCGCCAATGTGAATGATACAGAAAAGGGAGTCATGTGAGCTCCCGCTGCCTAGATATTCACATGGTATGAATGGTTCTGTCGTTTGCCAGGCCTAGTCGTTGGCATGATATGTAGGCGCTGGGCCTGAGACATAGGCCTACTTTCCAGCATACTTCCTTCGATTAAGAAGCTGCAACTACATATGTGGAAAGATTTATCGAGCTCAAAGCCTCGCCATCACTTCTTTCCGAGTTCATTCACACCATAGCCTCGATATATCGAATTCAAAGCTATTGTGCTACTCCTATACCTCCAACTCCCCATCCAGGACACTGTAATTTTAAGAGAGACTTGACTTCACCTTCGGAATAGACCAAGCGTCAGATCCTAGCGCGGAAACAACAATTTTGTCTCGATAGAAGCTCACTCTACTTTCTCGATCTTCTTCTTTCTCTACTTCTGAAATTGTCCTCCGGGAACAGGAAACTCCCTTGCTCTACGATCTTGGCATTGACGTATTTTCACAACGTGTGATAAACCCACGAAAGCATCAAGATGGCTCCCAAGCCCGTCGGATCCAATGCGCAGTATCAGCCGCTTACTCTGACCTTGAGGCAGAACTGTCGCGACTACCCTGCCGGTGGTAGCATTCCTCGGGAGGCATTACAAAATGCGGATGATGCGAAGGCAAAGGAAGTGGTATGTTCAATGACATTTTAGACTATCAAGAAATCTCTGACGACCGATTGACCAGCACTTCTTTGTTGACGAGAACACATATCCAACTGACGATCTCATCAAGCCAGGCCTGGCTCAATATCAAGGTCAGGCGCTTTTGGTGATGAACACTGGATTGTTCGAGAGCAGCGATTTTGAAAGCCTCCAGCGTTTGGGCGATTCTCTCAAAAGCTCGGATGGCTCAAAGACCGGCAAGTACGGGCGTGGCTTTGGTACTGTTAGTGATATCCTCACCCTTTCCATCTCAAGGTTACTGATTTAATAGTTTTTCAATTGGACCGACTCGGTTTCTATAGCCTCGATTGATCAGCTCAGTATATTGGATCCTCACCTTGAATGGTCGCGCGATCTCGGTAAAGATGCAGGCGGGCCCCGTTACAATTTCGTGGAAGACGCAAAGGACCCACAGATGAAGAACCAGATGGCTGCTTTCCAGGCATTCATCAGAAATCCCGAGGATCAATTCCAAGGCACTGTCATCCGTGTACCTCTTCGAACCCAGGCCCAGGGTGTCAAAAGTGAGATATCCAGTAAGGTGCCCACTGTGCTGGAGGTGAAAGAGACTCTGCAAAAGTTTGTGGTAGATTTTGGCCAGAACGGTCTGCTCTTCTTGAAACACGTTGAGCGAATTGTCGTAGGAAGTACCTCAGGGCCAACAACTGAGCTGTTCGTAGTGAACGCCGAGGAGGTTCAAGCGTAAGTAATCGATTAGGATTGAGACTGTTCACTAACACTATCTAGTAATAAAGCCATGGTCAATGAAGCCATCAAGAAGTCTCTACAGGATTCAAACTACATCTTTGACCATACATTCCCGATCTCACTTGGAGTAAAGACAGATTCAGGATTGAGCCAAACATCGTTCGTCGTTCACCACAGCATTCGAGGCGACCTGATGAGCCACGGCATGCGTCAATGGGCAGAGCGCGAAACCTTCTTCCCGTGGATTGCAGTTGCTGCACAGATTTCTGTATGTTTCCATGATAGTTCTTGCCAAAATCATGCTAACCGTGATCTAGGGTGGATCCCAAGACCCCTGTGGTTCCTTTTTCACCGTCCTCCCGCTTCCAATCTCTGTTGACCAACCAGTCCACATCCAGGGCTGCTTTCATCTTTCAACCAATCGAGCAGTCCTGACCTCGCCTGACGAAAACAGTGTCTCTGACAACGAGCCCGGACAATGGAACGAGTGGTTGCTTCATACTCCGACCTTGATGGCTTGGTCAAAGGTTATCGAATTCATGGCTCGAAATGAAATTTCACTCCCAGCATTTCAATGCTGGCCTCGACCCTCATCGAGTAGGAGTGGCATGCTCAAAGATGTTGTACAGAACTTTTTAAACATCGTCGAGGAGCACGCACTATCAGTATGGCCAACTGCTGCTGGCTATAAGGCAGCTTCTGATAGTCTCTTGAACTTGGCTCCTATCACTCCGGCGCTCGAGAGGGCTCTTCGGGAAGCCAAAGTTCCTGTAGTTTATGCCCCTGACACTCTTCTGCCTAGCATGAAAGGTCTGTTTGTTGGCCAGATTCTCAACGCGGAGACAGCGTGTGTTTTCTTGAATGGCATTGCCTCCACCGTCAAATTGCTAGATGACGAAACCAAACTTGAAGTATTGAACTATCTCTTAGATGGCGTCTCTATGCTGAGTTTTAGTGGACTCGAAATATTTCCTTTCAAGGATGGGACTTTCAGATCAATCAAAAATCGCATCGCTTATGTTGACCGAGACCAGGCCGAAGCAGATCTTTTTGCTCTCGATACTGCGGAGATCATTGAACTCGACAAACTTTCTCGACGTTCTGTGGAAGTGTTAAGAATGGAATGCGACCCGTCCAAAGCTACCCCAAATATTCGATACCGATCCTCCACTCAGTTTCACGGTTACTGTCTCGCCTTCCCGTTCGCCAACATTGATACAGACAGTGATTCGGTAGTATTGGACAAAACTTTGACGGCCTTCGTCAAGCAGGCATGGGCATGGATTATGACATACGATGTTGATATCTGCGAACTCATCGCCGATCTTTGGCTGATACCCCTGACAAATAAGAAACATCGCAAGATCATCCCTCGATCCTCGACCTCGGAGGCTTTCATTGCTCCGCCCGGTCCAATTGGGATGTTCATGAAGACATTCGATGTGACGAGTTCGTTCATAAGCCCTCTTGTTGACGTTGCAGCTTCGGGGCTCAGTGTATCATCTCTGAATCGCCTTAAGAGTATCTCATCTGCCAACACAAGTCTCCTTCTCAGGTATGGAGGAAATATGGTTGACTTCGTACAGTGGCTCCAAAAGCTCTCTTCAACAATCACTGGTGTTGATCTGCAGGTGAAAGAAAGCATTGCAAGCCTGATATCAAGCAACATGTCATCATCACTTAGTCCAACAGATCGCCTAATAATTGCGGAATGCGTGAAAACCTTTGCGATATTTCAGAAGGTCTCTTGGTCAACTCAAGGTCAAAAAGAGTACGTAGATCGCGCTTCCGAGTTTTCACATGGCTAAAATGATATAGGGAACTAGATCTAACCTGGGTCTGCCTGAATGAGGCCACGAAGACCGTAGGCATTCTTGAAGGCGATAGCTTTGCTGTTCCGGTCATTGCTAATACGCAATTCGTGTCTATCCTACCATCAAGCCCTTGTGCCATGCTGATGCAAGATCTGAGTCTCGGACCATGCTTGAAATGGCCTCAAATAGTTGACGACTACATCATTCCCAATTGGAACACTTCCCTGATGCAATCCATGTCGAGTGCAAGCAAACAGCAGCTCGCATGTCTAATTCTCGGACAGCACTCACTCTTGTCTCCGAAATCGCAGCTAGCCGTTCGAGATCTTGCAATGATCCCTGTAAGCTGCGTAGATGGCACTGCAACAACCAAATTTGGCTCCGCCACTTCGCTGATTGATCCTCTTATGACTAATATATTGGCACTTTACTTTCCCAAAGAAGAAGTACTGCCAGAATCCGAATTCTTTACCAAATTTTCTACTGCCTTGCGGGGTTGTGGGATCAAAGTCCTAGTTGATCAAGATCTGATTAGCGACCGTGTTCAGCATTACTCTAGCTGTGGTACTTCTAAAAATATCTCAGATATTCAGTCTCGGGTCCAAGCCCTTCTCACCTTCCCTTGTCGCTGGTCTCAGCCTATGGATAGTATTATGACGGAATCATTAAGATCGTTGCGTTGGATCCCAGTCCCGGCAGCCGATGGGCATGGGTTTACATTAAGATCACCAAGTCAATGCCGTGGCTTACATGATCGCCTGCTTGTCGAATCACAAATGTCGGTATTTGATAGAAATGTGTCAAACGAATGGCTGGCCGTGCTTGGATGGCGCGAGAATCTGTCTGAGAAAGTTCTTCTGGGTCAGCTCCAACACGGCATTGCAGACAGAAATAGCATAGGACGAGAAATCATAGATGCGGTGCTTTCATACATCGAAATGCAAGGCAAAGCTTCGCACTGGCAGATTCATCTCGAGGAGCTGGCTTTCGTTGTCACAAACACTTCGCTTCTTCTGAAGCCTGCCAGAGTGTTCCTGCCCTCTGACTCTCATTCTATTGGTATTGGCAGCCTCGAGCCATACCTGGGAATTGTTGAGAACAAATTCTGGAAGGACCACAAGTCTCTTCTGCAATCTTTGGGACTGAAACCAAGATTACAGGCAACCGATCTTCTTAATGTTGTCCAAGAATTGGAGTCTAAGATTCCCTTGAATAAAGCTGATACTGCTGTGGCTCTTGAGACGGCGCGACTTGCCGGTTCATTTCCTCGTTCTCACTTGTTAGGACTCAGAGTGCTTAGTAAAGACGGAATCTTTGTTAAGATTGAAGATATCGTCTACGCCAATCCCGGAGCGTGCATTCCACCTGGTATGATTGACATAGCCCATCCTGACATTTCCATATCTACGATCAAAAATCTTGGGATTGAGCTATTGAGCGAACGTCAACAAAGCGAGCTGCTAGAGATTGTCGACGATGATGATGATGAGCAGGATTTTGAGCAGCAGGAGAAGATGACAACAACAATTACTACCAACTTGGGGAAATATCCGATTAACAGTACATTCACGGAGTATCTTGCAAACGCTGATGATACAGAGAAAGCTACGACGATGAACATTCTGCTAGATCCTCGGTCACACCCCGACGAAGACCTCTACCGACCAGGCTTGAAGTCGGCTCAGGGTGCCGCACTTCTGTTCCACAACAACGATGGCAAGTCACGTCGAAGGGCCATGTCTTCTTTCTTCTTCCTAGTATTCAATGAATTTGTTACTGACTTCTACTAGTATTCAGCGACAACGATTTCCATGGTTTCAAGAATGTAGGCGAGGGCAGCAAGACTTCTAACGCGGATGTAATTGGGCAGTTTGGTCGAGGATCGCAGACCATGTATCATTGGACTGACACTCCCCTAATACTTAGTGGTCATTGGCTTATCATTCTTGAGTAAGTAAAATATTTTGCCCTGACTGTGAATTCTGACTCACTCTTGCAGCCCTCAACAACAAGTACTCCCTGTTCGTAGGACCTCTGGGAAGCGTAAGTCTGGCATGAGAATCAAGATCTCGAAATTGAGAACCATATACCCCAATCAACTTATTCCTTTCCAAGGTCTTTGGGACTACGATATGGACCTCGACTATTATGACGGAACCATATTTCGCTTCCCACTTCGCCCCGACAATGTTGAGTCGAAGTTAAGAGTCTCAAAATCTGATCTCAGTGTTAAAAGCGTGCAACAAAGATTGACAACGTATTTCGACGAAGCTAAAATATCATTACTCTTCCTTCGAAAAGTCAAACACATTGACTTTACGATTCAGGGAAAGAATGCTGCTGAGTGGTCTGTCACCAAGGAAGACTCAAGAACATTCAGCTGGGTCCAGAATATTCAAATTCGATGCAACCAGCCGAACTCGCGAATCCAATCAACCGGAATTGACGACTATGTTGTCGCTATCGAAGATATCGAAGCAGAGACCAAAGATCTCCCGTACACCGCAGCTAGGGTGATGAAAAATGTGGAGTGTGGCTTCGCAGCGTTGATATCCTCTGAGATTGAAATCAACGGGAAACGGACTCTAACGAAATTTTTCCCCCAACCCCGAGTCTTCAAAACTCTCCCCCTGCCTTTGAAATCTGATCTTCCGCTCGCAATCCACGCCACTTTTGAAATTTCTGGAGACAGACGCTCTTTGGTTTTAGAGGAGTTTGGAAACGGAACACAACATGGATCTGCTTGGAATACATATCTTCTTAAGGTAGCTCTTCCGCGAGTTCTATTGAAGTTCTTGAGTGTTCTCGCCAGCCAGATCGGACAACGGGTTTTCGAATTTTGGCCTCAAGCAGCTATTCCCAACAGCAGTTGTCTCCGGGAACTTGGGAAGTCGTTCTGGGAACAACTTCCTGGAAGCTCTCTACCTCTGTTCCCAAAAGTTCCTTCGAGATCAGGAAAACGTCAGATGGTAGAGGTGTATGACATCAATCAAGCTCGGTTTGATTTCTTGTTTCAGCACCAGTCGGATGTATTGACCCCATTTCTCCTCCAACTAGGTATTAACCTAGTACGGGTAGTTCCGAAGTTCATATCAAAGAATCTGAAAGAGGCTGATGTGGAGACTGTCTCTGGAGGATTCTTGCGAGGCCTGTTTCGCGACGAGTCTCACCGACTCAAACTTGAACAAGCTCACTGCAATAGCAACATATTTTTGGACATCGTCCTGAGCCTTGCTATTCCTAACAAAGAAGATCAATTTGAAGAGCTAGATGGATGTTTTCTCATCCCTTTGGCCGACAAGAGCTTGGGTACTCTAAGACTCCGCACGTCGTCTGTGGCGGAGTGGACCTACTACTATGTTGACAACGAGCAAGCCGATTTGTTCCACTTTGTATCGGGTTACCTTCTGTCGCCTAGCTCCAACAAAGCGTTCTCCAAGCTCTACTCAAGCAAGAATTTCAACCTTGGGAGTCTTGACTGCTCCAGTGTGGGGAAGCTGATGAGATTGAGACCATTCCCTGCATCTGTCACGACTGACTCGGATAAATGGCTGACAGATTTTTGGAATTTCTGGAACAAGCTTTCCGGAAAGCTGGGTACACCAAAAAACTTCGATTTGGGTATACTAGGTCCTGTTCTCAAGGCAGATCACGACGGGGTTACCGAGTACAAAACTTTCTTCGACTTAAAGAATCTTCCTGCGGTCATTGCTCCCTCCGATCCATACCACCTACGGCTGTGTAAGAAGCTATCGTGCCTTTATTTGTTTGACTCTGCTCTCATGCCCAGGTCTCTAGCTAGAAAAGAAGAGACACTAGCAAAAGGTGCATCATTCTACCGCTTACTACGAGCTCTTCAGCGGCAACTCCCTGTCTCTACCATAAAGGCGTTCTTCGAGTCAAAGCTAACTAACGAGGATTTTGAGGTTCGTTTTAGATCTATCCTGGCGTAATAGCTACTAACAATACAGCAGTTGCTGAGAGACCTAACTACCAACATTGCGATTGATGCAGCGCCATCTGGTACGGAAAGTGCAAAGAGATTCGCCGAATACATGCCTTTTTTGAAGGCAATCCCTCTTTGGAAAAGCTGGAAAACTGAGGAGACGAGTTTGATGCCTGCATCAAAAGCCTTGATTGCCGAGAACCGCGGTTTCATTGTTCCCTGGATGAAAAACTCTTCTGATTTCATTCATTTACAGCATGAAACATTATACCATCGAGCCTGCCTTAAAGCTCTGGAAGTGCCTTCCATATCTGCGGAAACCCTTCTCATGAATTACATATTGCCACTACCTTCGCTTTCATCGGACGATTCCCTGACCTCCTATCAAACTTTTATTACTGCTACAGCAACGTTCTGCAGTACTACGGCCAATTGGAACAAAGTACGGTCCGTTTTGACTGATTCTCCCATTGCTGTTGATCGAAACAAACAGCTACGCAAGCCTCGGGAATTGTTCGATCATGATGATGCGGTTTTTGTCTGCGCTTTCAGAGGTCAAGAAGGCTCGAAGTTTCTTCATGGTGGTGTAAAGACTCTTCGTCCATTCTGGGTAACAGTTGGCTTGCGAAATAAGGTAGGCGGGCTCTACGATCAGAACGACTACCTGCGATGTCTTCAGGTACTTGGTGGACGCTTGAATGCTACCACGAGAATTGACGGTCTTCTACTACAAGACGCTGTCCAAGTCCTGACGCCTCTCACGACTCTCTGTTCTGATACAAACTCTTTCAACTCGGATTATTGGACCCATATTTCAGCCATCAAAGTGTTCCCTTCTCAGGTGTCTTTGCCGCACGAGCAAGAGTATAGACGCTCTGAAATGCAAGCCTTGGCTCATTCTCGGAGGCTTCTGTCATTGTCTGAACTGGTACTCCACGAACACGTCGCAGTCTGTTGGAGCCAAATTCCGTTCCCTTCTTCTGCTCCTACGAAGGAGGTCCTTCGGAAGATTGGAGGCAACCTGGGCGCTCCTACTCTTGACATGGTTTGGAATCATCTCAAGTATTTACGCACTATGGTCCCGAATCTCAAAGTTCATCAGCTTGATGGGTTTCTCGAGAGTCTTTATGCCACTTATTCATTCCTTCTAGTCAATCCCGAGAGAAGTCGCCAGGCCTTTAAGTATCATAAGCACGATCTCTGGCTCAACATTATTGCAGTTGAAGGTCAATCGGCGCTGTTGAGCGACGTGAAGTCTTGCTGGGTTGCACCCGAAGATCTGGTCCTGTCCACTACCTGCGATGTCGGTTCAATCCAAGCTATTCGCCCAGGTCTTGGCCGGTACGTCAACCTCCTCGGAACACTTGGTTGTCGTGAGATTGTATATCCTACGATCGCCCCACCAGCTCAGGTCATGCGTACCAACGATATATCAAATTTCGCGAGGGGCTTAAGACGTGACAACAAAAAAATCGATATCACTTTCATCACCGAGGGTTTTAGGCTCAAGGCACATACTATGATCCTCGCTGCAAGTTCAGAAAAGTGCGCTAGGCAATTCTTTGGTCACTTGCCCCCAGAATCCGTCATCACTTTCAGCAAGTCCGACCCCAACGGCGTCTTTTTGTCCCATCACACCCTTTCAAGAATGATCAATTGGGCTTATGAGGAGCCGATTGACTACAAGGATATGGAAGTTGTAACGGGCGAGGCAAAGGCAACCAGTCATCGCAAACTCGAGCTTCTTCTTGATCTCCACGACGGCGCCAACTTCTGGCATATGCCAGCCCTGATGTCCGAGGTCGAAGCTAAGATTCTTGCTACTGGCAAATCATTCATCGATATCGGTAATGTGGAAGACGTTCTGCAACGTGCATCCGAATCTAGGGCCGCTACTTTGGAGAAGTTCTGCGCGAAGTTCATCGAGAATAACAGAGTGACTATTGAGCGGGCGAATGCTGCGGAATAATTGTATCTGTGGATGAGTGTTGGGGAAGTTAAATGTCACAAAAGCAAGATTGCTCTTTGAGAGCTCTCTTGTTGTTTAGTACTTAGTAACTAATCTCACTCAAGTAGTCTATATTTTAATACCATCTCACAATGTGCCTGCAATAATCTCCCAGCTGAAGCTTCCATACTATAGAAGTTGCCGATATAAGTTGCGTTTTGAACGCCAAGTGGCGAGATATCTTGTTATCAAAAATCTCTTAGATATAGAGGCAGTTTAAACAAACTTAAGACCCATGGAATGTAGCATTGGCGACAAAAAGCTGTCTATGATCCCACTAGAGAATATTCTTTGATTGTTCACAAGTACCTGATGCTACGAAGAAAGAACCAAGAGATGCCCAACTAATGTTCTCAAGGCTATCAGCGGAATTGTCTTTGATTCGCACGCCACACGAAACTAAAGTCTCACGTTGTGGGTAAATATGATATGGGATATGAATCATTCTAGTCTATGAATAACTTGGGCCAAGACTGGCAGTGATAGGATTCGCGAATCTAGTAGGCGAGAACAGTGTATTAAATTAGTAGAGTAGAGTAGAGTAGAGTAGAGTAGAGTAGAGTAGAGTAGAGTAGAGTAGAGGTAGAGTAGAGTAGAGTAGAGTAGAGTAGAGTAGAGTAGAGTAGAGTAGAGTAGAGTAGAGTAGAGTAGAGTAGAGTAGAGTAGAGTAGAGTAGTATAAGTAGTTTGTTAATACATTGGGCGAGAAAAACTTTGCATCTTGTATAGAGATGCTCTATCGAATAAAGCAAGAGAAATTCGTTGGGTTTACTACTGTCTTGGACAATCTGAATAGCATACCGGAAGTATACTTTAACACTGCGCAAGAGACTGTCCGACAAAGATCTCGAGAGAAGCTCGCAGAGTCAAATAACCTTGCTCATTCGGAATGGTAGCAAGTCAACTTAAGTCGTCAAGAGCGACCATTCTGCGCTCATTGCTATGTAAAACGATGGTAAAGCCACTAGTGGTGACATCTCTGGCGCTCCTTCTACTGTCACTGTCAGAGTCCTAGTAGAGTTGAAGCAAAGGCAAGAAGCGGCGTCTCTACAGCTGAAAGCCGCGCTAGATTTCGAGCGGTAAGCGAACGAGTGGGTACACGACTTAGTGCAGTAGTTAGAAGATTGGGAAATGGAAGATGTCGCTGTGTAGGTACTTGGAAAGCAGAATTCCGCTTCGAAGTTATGAGAAGGGGGGGATGAGAGAAGGAGGTGCAGAATGAGAATCGTGTCTAATCGATATCCTAAGATCATTTGCGTCACAGTATGCAGGAGAATTAATTCAACTTCATTTGTTGGGCTTAGATTGAGTTGCATTGAGATTCTAGAATGAGGTTATGTGTAATTATACTGATAATGCCAGTGTTGAACCTTTCGTGCATATTGAGATAGTTTCCTTTTGGGATGAAGTTTTGTTGGAAAGCTCTCCCGGGAATTTGGTGAGCTCGAAATGAAATATTGAAGCATATCACCATAGCACCAAAAGAGTGTGCCGAGGAGGTTGCTGTTCTTATTAGCAGAAATTCGACGAAGAGCTTTGGCCGCATCATACAGGTGAAGTTGTAGTGATCGTCAGGTTTCGGATCTTTTCGCTGCGCCCCTCCACTCAAGCCTAATCCAGGCGTCTTTGTTTCTCGGGAACATTTCGAACCATCTTCGTGGCTGTGAAGGAAGCATTTGGGATGCCCGCCATCTGCTTCGTCCTCAGATCTCAGCCAAAAACGTACAAGATTCTCTTATCCTCTTCACCTGCCGGGTCTGGAGGTGAGTTGCCGTTGCTCCGACAAGCAAACAATCTGTTTGGAATTCGGAAAGTGCCAACGCGCAAATTCACCACACGAGATTTCTTCAAATCTCTTTGCCATACATGGTGCTCTTGATGATATGGACAAGGAGAGCTCAATTGTGAGATACATCATTGACGGGCAATAGTCTAAGTCAGTGCAAAGATCCTCTTGCATGGCCGCGTGCCGGAACACTCACAGCAATACATGGACACGAATCATATAGCAGATGTATACAAATTGAGTTTTAGTATATGACTATACGGTGGAAGTGGGCAGCATGAGATAGAATGCATTTCATCTGTTGGTATAACCATGAGCACACTAAAACCTTGCATTGGCTACAACAGAAACATTTTATTGTCAATGATCAAAGACTCGCTAGATAGGGTCAATGACTCTGACATGCTCTTTGGAATTCGAAGGTGGGATTTTGTGTGGAGGAAAGCGCTCGAGTTCACTCTCGGGCTGAACTTAGCCGAGATGCCGAACATCACGACTCCTCTTTCATCTCCCATTCTGATCTGTAACTCGTGCTAGCCTTCTTCCAGGTCAATGATAGCTATCACAAAAACACTCAATCTACGACGTCATGGCATCACAAACTTCGGATATAAAAGAAGAATTCCCCTTCCCACCGTTCTCCTCACTCCCACTCTCGGCGGATGGGCCTGTCGGCAATGCCTGGGGTCGTTTTGGGACTGATGACAACCTGGGGATGCTCAACTTGCTAACACCCTCTGTTGTAGCATCAGCTGCCACGGAGATCAAGACTGGTGATCGCATCTCATTGGACTGGCCGCTAAATAAACCGCTCTTTCCGAGCTATGGGCGAGTGGCATTCCACCACGAGGTTGTCAACAGAGGGACTGGCGGCTCGCCGTATGGTGGTGAGCTGAGAGTCATAAACGATGATCTTTTGTCTTTCAATACACAATGCAGTAGCCAGTGGGATGGCTTTAGACATTTTGGTAGGAGTGAGAGATTCCCTTAACGAGAGCCGACAATATTAACGTTATACAGGGTATTTGAAGGAGCAGCGATATTTCAACAACCGGACACATGAAGATATCAAGGATCCAACTGTGATAGGTATTGACGGTAAGTTTATTCTCTAGAAATCCTGAGATTTTGGCTGATCCGTCTAGCCTGGGCTGAAAGTGGTGGCATCGTAGGCCGCGGCGTGCTACTCGATTATGCATACTGGGCATCTCAGAACTCGATATCGATAGATCAGTTCACACGTACCTGCATCCCCATGTCCCACTTGAAGCAATTGATAATTGATCATAACATTATCTTTCGTCCAGGAGATATCCTCTTCCTCCGCACCGGTTTCACAGTCGCATTCAACTTGCTTAGCCAATCTGAGCAAGAAGCACTCGCTTTGCGCTCGACAGCCAACTTTGCTGGAATCGAAGCCTCGGAGGCAACTATCAGATTTCTGTGGGAGAATCAATTCGCGGCCGTGGCGGGTGATTGTCCTAGTTTTGAAGCCAGTCCTGTTCATGGTCCAGGTATTGATGATACTTGGTCTCTCCACGAGTGGCTATTGGCGGGTTGGGGGATGCCGATTGGGGAGATGTTTGATCTAGAGAAGCTCAGCGAGAAGTGCAAGACAGCTGGGAGATGGAGCTTCTTTCTTTGCAGCGTACCATTGAAGGTTCCTGGTGGAGTTGCTAGCCCACCTAATGCTGTGGCTATCTTTTGAGTCTTACTAGACCTTCAACTGAAATCGACTTCACAGAGAAAAGCTTTGTGCCTAGACAGGAGTCGCGTTCCTTGGAGATTGTGACCTGATTTGCGGACGTGCGAACCTTCTCCTTCTGCTAAAAGGCTTGAGTGATATGAGTTACTGATGTAGTTTTCAGGTTTCGTTAGCTCTCGAGGTCTTCTGGTGCATCGGGGTTAATGACCGTGTGAATGGGGCCTTGGGTCCGAGCTTGCTTATGTCATCCGCGAATGTCCTCGACCAGAAAGCATTCTAGTCTTCCATCAAACCAGACTTTTATCTTGCCTCAGTCACGATCTCAACCAGAACGTCGTCTGCAACGAGGTCTGGAAGAAGACAACTCTGGTCACTCTAAACTCAAAAGGCGCCATCTGTACCCGATTTCAATATCTCTACTCCAAATTTCTTTTTTTTTTTTTTTAAAAAAAAAAATCGCTTGCCCTTGAAACGCGCCTAATCTGCGTTTTCGATCGACTTTGATTGTTGTTGTACCCCTTTGTTTTGTATTGTGTTCTGTTGTTTCTCTACTCTATTCGAACGATATACCTATCATCCTCGCCAAGGACGCCAGCACCGAGCATCTCCTCTTGCAATGCAATCTATGCCTTGGCGTGAAGGTGGTTCTCCGAGAGTTCTGGGACCCCCTGGGGATGGTGATGGGCCAATCCAGTGAAGGCTCTTCCGAGATTCATCACTCTGAGTTGAGCATCATGTGCCAGCGTTCTGGGGGCTCTTTCACTACCTCGAGTACTCCAAATGATGTTCCTCAAATTGCGCTATGTCTTCTTGACAACCAACAAATACCAAATACGGGACCATTTCATTAGTTCCGCAGGCATTTGGACCGGCTGCGGGGTTGATGTGGGATGTGGATGTGGAGAACTGCCCCACCAAGGTAATCAATGTACCTCTCGTGCAAAGCTGCATGTCGGTTTTCTCCTTACCGATTACTATGCGAGTGTCAATATGTAGGGAGGTTTGGGCAGATTTCCGCCGCCTGACCTTGCCACACAGTACTTGTACAACTGCGATTGAAGTTCAAAACTTCTACAGACCACAGCAAGCGAAGCAGTCATGCATGTAAGTAGCCTGATTTTCTACTTGGCGCAAACTGACATTCAAAGGTTGTCATCGTTGGGACTGGCCCATCAGGCCTAGTACTAGCCCTCCTTCTCTCCAAATCCGGCATCAAGGTCACTCTATTGGACGCAGCATCCACGGTAGATGACCGACCTCGAGCCGCACATTATGCTCCCTCCGCGATACGAGTTCTACGAGAAGCAGGAGTGTTAGACGATGTTCGCGAAGAAGGGTTCATACCGAGGGACATGACATGGCGGAAGAAGGATGGGACGCCGATTGCTGCCTTGAAAGACACTGTAGAGTCAAGAGGTCCAGACGGCTTGACTGTCTTACCGCTCAACATGCTAGGGCAAGTATTACTTAGACATGCCGAAAAACAGGAGAACATCACAATCAAGTGGAACCATCCAGTCGTTTGTGTATCGCAAGATGCGTGCTCAGCATGGGCTGGGGTTAAACTAGAAAATGGAGAGACGATTGAGATCAGAGGCGATTATCTTACTGGATGCGATGGTGCAAATAGTCAAGTTCGGAAGTCTCTCTTTGGAGACGAATTTGCCGGGAAAACTTGGGATGCCCAGATTGTCGCCACAAACGTAGAACACATCTTTATTCCTTTCATCGGTATAGGCTAACAGCAGTTAAGGTGTACTATCCCCTTCATGACTTTGGCTACTCGGACATCAATAACATCATACACCACGAAGATTACTATATGGCAGCGATCATTAGTAAGGACGGAATGTGGCGTGTCTCATATGGCGAAGATCCAACGCTTAACATAGAGCAGGTACGCGCCAATCAGCCTATCAAGTTCGAACGCATGCTTCCTGGAAACCCCAAGCCCGGTGATTACAAGCTCACCAATGTTGGCCCTTATCGAATTCATCAACGCTGTGCTGAGAGCTTCAGGGTGGGCAGAATTACTCTAGCAGCAGACGCAGCACATCTGGTCAATCCATTTGGTGGTATGGGATTGACTGGCGGAATCGTTGATGTCGGAGGCCTAGCGGAATGTTTTATTGGTATCGACATGGGTCTTGCTGATGATGATATCTTGGACAAATACAGCGAAATGCGGATGAAGAAATGGCGCGAGTTCATCAATCCAATCTCCAGCGACAATTTTCTCCGTGTTTCGGCCACAGACCCAGAAAATTCATTCGAGACGGATGAGTTCCTTGCGTTTTGTAAGAAGATGGAGGAAGACGAAACCGGACAGATGAAGAAGGACTTTGACGAGGTATGTAGGACTATCTTGTGGTTAGTGAGACGAATACTTCGTACGATATGCTGACATTGATTACAGACTGTTTATGACATCTGCCACGATTTCAAACAGTATTACCGTCAGCCCAAATGACCAATCAATGGGACAATTCCATAAATTGCACTCTGGAATCAAAATGTTGTACTCCTAATTGTCCAGCATGATCTGGTCAATAGATTCAAGACTCTGTGATTTTAGAATGACAGGATTCGCAGACATGCTCTTTACTTCTTTCGTCTCAAAATTCAAGCAATTATGTTAAATATGGTGCAATTGTATTGGCTTCGAATATAAGCTTCAGGTATGGTACCTGTACTTCAAGCAAATTTTGGAAATGACAGTCCAATAAACTCCTTTCATCTGAAAATCCTTCTGTGTGCACGAGACGTATCGAGCCTTCATGGCCTAGTGACTATCATCCGCGAATCCAAACTCGTCCACGAATTTCTCGTTACTCGCCTGCTTTGCGTTCCCATCGGCGCATTGACGCGGCATGCAAATGTACTTCCGATAAGTTCACAGGCGCTGGCGAAATTGAAGCCGATAGCGCGGGGTTAGTTTAAAAGAGAACGGGGAAGGGTTTAGCAGCTGGTGTTTGAGGGGAGACAGCATGATCCGTTGATTAATACTGTGGCGTTCCAGGATGTGTTTGGGGAGTTGGAGAAAGTGCATTTGTCGTGGGCATGGCTTGGAGATACGGCGCTACGATAGCCTCGTTTTGGACATTGGATGTTCGAGCAGAGAAACGATTGACGGATAGACCAGGTACTGACCTGTTGTACAGTACTTAGTACATCTCTTCGCACGCCACGGCACTTGGCTTTCCACCGAATCTATTGATCAAACCCCATTTTCCCCGGATTACCAGCCCAGTTATTACTGCGGATTTGGAAAGGATACTACTATCGTGGGCAAATATCTAGGACAAAGGCAGCGAGACAAGTATTCACAGTGAAATTTAATGTTTCGATCGATCATGTAGCGACGTAAATAGGAGACCATGATAGAGCACACCGAATTTCTCGATCCATGACTTGATTAATCTGATATAATACGCAAGTCTGATTGAGGTTAGAAGCTATAAGAGGGATAAATGTGTATTTAGATAAAAGGATGTCTATGCCACGCGCCGCCGCTGCTGAAATGAAGCTACTACGTTACTCTATACGAACATTTGTATTTATAGTTATGTCACTAGGTTAATGTACATCTTGTATTAACAGGTGCAGACAAAATACACCATGTGGTATGAAGTGATATCGAAGTACTATAAAGGTTGTGGGAGCCACGTGTTGGTTAACAATGTGCATCCACTATGGTTTCAAGAGGAAGTAACATACTTTAATATTCCTAAGCGAGCTATATTTACTTGCTCCAAAGACGTATATATATCCCACGCCTACAGTGATCTCCCCTAGCAATCTTTGACTCCTCCACCGCTCACCCACCCAACTAATGAGTCAACTTCCCCCCCTTCCCCCTCCCATGCCACCCCCCCAACCAGCTCCTCGCAGTAAACGCCCTAATCCTCTTCCCCCAAACCCAAAACACCCCAAGCGCAAGATTATTAGCCAACAGCACCGCGCCAAAAATCCCCGCAATGACAACCGCATACCCCCTCTCCAGAATCCAATCCAGCAACTTAACGCCCATCCCAAAACTAATAGCCTGCTTACCCAAATTCATCGCGATCAGCATCTCGCTCGTGTTCGCATTGTAGCTGTCAACGGCATACGCAAGCGTGAAGCTAAAATAGAAGTACGCGCCCCAATTCACCATGCTGACGCCCGCCATGTAGCCCATGAAATGGAGCTGGTACTCCGCGGTGAGGCCGTAGAGGATGAGGCCGGCGGGCGCGATGAGCATGGCGGGGAGGAGGACGGGGAGTCGCATTTCGGCTTCGCGGATGTTGTTGTTGCGCCGGGTGAGGTAGGCGGCGAGTCGATCGGAGGTGAATGTGAAGGGGATGGCGAGGAAGTAGCCGACGGCGTTGGCGACGGAGATTAGGCCGGTGTTTTCGATGGGCCAGGAGTAGGGCGGCTCGACTATTAGGAGGGGGAAGGTGAAGTTGAATGCGAGGGCGCCGAGACCGATGTAGATTCCTAGGGGTGTTAGCCGAGGGGGTGTGGAGGGAAATGGGGGAGTACCGTAGGTGCTGATTACCCAGAATACAGCAGGGACGGTGAAATATGTAAACGGTCTGATCATCGTCATGAAGAACTCAGCATCATGATCAATCTTCTCGAACGGCTTTAGAGTTGCCAAGAAAGTCTTTCGTTGCGGGAGTGTAAGGCTCGATTGCTCAATTTGAACGATACCTGCCTCCTTTCCTTCAACCGAGTGCGAAGACGGCGAACTGGGCGTAGGAGTCGAGGACAGCACTCGATGATAAGTAGTCTCTTCCACGAACAAAAAAGCCAGGATGAAAAGCGCGCCCGCGAATGCGATCTCCACGTAGAAGAAAAGACGCCATGAGTAGCCGCCTGCTAACATGTATCCAGCATACAGCGGACCGGTTGCGCCTAAGCAAAGCGCCACTACAAGGTCCAATTAGCGAGCAACATGTGGAGAAAAGTGTTGTAATGCACACCTGTGTAATAACCAATCCTCTTGCCCCGCTCGTGGAGGAAGAAGATATCGTTGACTAGTTGGACAGGAAGTGCTTCGCACACTCCAGATCCGAGGGCGTGGAATACACGAGCGGTCATGAGACCTGAGTATGTAGATGCACGAGAAGCACCAATTAACCCCCCAAGAAACTACCAGAGAAGTTAGCGCCGCTCTCTTAGTATATTTAATCCCATGCCAGGACACCTACACAAAGAATACTCAGCAGCATGACCGGCCGTCTCCCAATCTTCAGATACAAGGGAACCAAAAACAAACTGCCTACAAATCACATCAGCGTTCTTTCCTCTCATATCTCCTCACCTACCATCTTCATCACGAAGGGCAACCCGACTTACCAAATCCAAACGCCAAATTGGCATAACTAATCAACCCGCTCGCCGTCGTCGGCGAAATATGAAATTCCTCTGAGTAGATCCCAATATAAACAGACGGCCCAAGCAGTGCAGAATTTCCCAGGAATGAATAGGCGCAACAGATCACCAGGATCATTGTTTTCTTGAAGTTCGACCACTATAGCACGGGTTAGTGGCGCACAAAGACGAGTTGGTCTGAATTGGTTGCAGAGGATGCAGTTCTAGTGAGAGGGACTTACTAGCAAAGGATCATTGGGATCATCAGATGGGACTGGAAATAGTGCTTGACCGTATGCTGTATCATCGCCCTCTACCACATATCGCAATTAGAGAAGTCAGGGTCTGATTGTGTTGAATTTATCTTACCGATAGTTTGTAGGTTTACAGTTCCTGGGATATCCTCTTCGTGCGCATGACTAGGAGTTGATTCTGGTTAGGTCTTCCCTCTCAATTCTTCTCTTCGCCTCGTTATCCCCAGAAATTGGCATCATACCTGCGCACTATGTGCCTTGAAGTCTCGACTTTCGGTTCATCCATTTTGACGCTTCAATTGTTTTGATTCGTGTTGTCAGAGTTCGAGCAACGAACTCAAATTCTTCGCTTGCGGTACTAGCAAATATGTTAGTCTACCTGCCTCGGAACCCGCAGCTACATAAACTCCCACCTTTGTACTTCAAGCTCCTCTCCTCAACGCCAAAATGCGGGGGAACCCACAGAAAAGTAAGATTGCTACTCCGCAGCCAGGTGGGCCTCGAATGTGGGGAAACCCAGTACCGTAGAATTAAATTTCGATATCAAAGCTCAACGACTAAGTTTCCACACCAGCGGAAAGCAAAAAGACATAAAGCTTCTCTCACGATTCTACGCATGGTGAAGTGGTAAGCAGACCTTATCAATGCAAATCACATCGTTGTCGATAATGCTGGTCCCGACAAGGTCGAGCTGCAGCATCGCAATGCAGTTTCGCTGCTGTCAGACCCCTAGCGTCCAGTGCACTCTAATCTGCCAGCACCGGGTAAAAGGTGCACCAATGCTACATCAATTACCCACATTTGCCTACCGAACACACAAATCGAACGTTCGATGCCAGCTGCGTGGTCCGATATGCGAAAGCGTTGCAGAGTGCGCATTCTTGGTCATCGTTGTATGTTCTGAGTAAGAGATGAATATCTTATATTAAAACTCGGTAGCGTTTCGTAAATAGTAGTGTCTCGCCTCTAGCTCGACGTAATAGATAATAAGGTAAGTGAATTGTCTATATAATAGGTATAAAGTGTGTAAAATAAAATAATAGACTAATAGGCTTATAAGCTTAATCACGTTACTTCCTTATATATAATTAAAACTTACTATTATACGTGAGCTGATAGAATACGATACGGTACCTCGCCTCGCCGTGTAATTAGTAAAGTCTCGCCTCTAGCTCGACGTTTAGTACTCGGCCAGATCCTGTCCCACATCCAGGGGTTGGCTGCGCTGCTCGTGCAAGCTACATCGTTTTCCGTTCTGCATTCATGTGCCGAAAGCTCCTAGGGGAATGTGGCACCAATGATAGCACACCATCAACTCGCTTGCCCAAAGGTAGAGATTCTTTGGAAACACTACTCATCCAATCGACTACATCTCACCTGCGTTATTTTGCATCACTTAACAAGCATGGCATTTGACAATCTTCAGTAGAACATCAGCCAACACTTCCAGTAAGAAGGGTTGTGATTGACATGTAGTAGAACGACCTCTGGAGGCATGCTCAAGACGTCCGTAGCACGACGGAGCAACAATAGTTCCTGCTGACTGGCAGGCTCGCTAATAGCGGATATCGTGAAATAATTTGTAGACGTAGCTTCCTGTCATATCAAAATACCATTTGCGGGCAGCAATATGCGCACGCACTCAAATATCACGACGTGCTGCGATGTAGGTCGCGACCACAATATCAATCAAGTGACGAATGTAATACAAATCATTCCCCAGCTGATGATGTCTGAACGATCTAGTTGTTTGACCCAATTTCCTCAAGATTTGAAAGTTATGCGAAATGGAATGCGTAAAGCGCAAACAAGACAATATTTGTCAATCACAAGAAATACAGGACTGGCATCTCCATCTTGGCTCCCAAAAGTGGAAATTAGGAAGTAATGAAATTCCAAATCCGATTTCTAGGCACGATGGTGTAAGAGACAGCCGGATAATAAACATTGCTAGGTAGCGGATGCGGGGTAGCGTGATGGCTCGGAGCCTGACAGAGGTTCCCCAATTCAATCGCCCAGCCGGAGCGAGTAAACATGCCAGCACTAGGGGTGTTTTTGAAGAGTTTGAATCTAGGATAGAAACGAGGAGGGAAGCGGCGAAATGGTTGGTACAAGCCTACTCTTCTTCAAAATCGCTGTTTGAAGTCGTCCAACATTTTCAACTAGGCACGGGCAGTTTTAATGGAATCAGAAAGGGTCGTCAGAGGTATAGGAACCCCACAAGAGTAATTTCAAAATCCGCTGCTTTCATTGGAGCCCACATTTTCCAGCTCAGCATCTGCTCTACAAATGCGGGGTGGCTTCAGTGGAATGTTCTCGAGGTTGTAGAGCAAGCGACCGCGTCTCAGCTTTCGAAAGGTGTTGAAGACGATGAACAATTGCGACTCTGGCCACAATGTTTGGTTCTATATCAGAATTTGTGTGGGAGCGAGCCGAAAATGTGATAACGATAGCAAACACGAATTCAATAATACGCCTTCTGTTGTATGTAGGGATCGGTGCTCTGATGATTGACTATGCTTATATGATTTATCTCCACATACGGATGGTAAGAGTGGAACCGATTCTAGTGAAGTGCCATGCTTACTTTGTAAAGCCACCTGGGCCGTTTCCTCTACCCATAATAGGAAACACATTTTCATTGCCAACAACGAAACCATGGATATACTTCGAGGAGTTATCCAAGAAATACAAGACGCCCTTGATCACTTTTTGGATCGGTAGAAGCCCGACGGTATGGATATGCGATGCTTGGACAGCTTCAGAACTTCTAGACAAAAGAGCCGGCATATATGCGTCTCGACCTCGTATGGTAGTCTTTGGAGAACTTGGAGCTGGCCAGACAAGTCTCGTGTCAATGTATTATGGACCACGATGGCGAGTACATCGAAAACTAACTCACATGGGCGTCGGCTTGCAGCAGGTCCGAAACTATCTGGACTTCCAGACAGACGAGAGCAGACTGGTTGCATCCAATCTTTTGAAGACCCCGGAAGACTTTGTGGTCCATCTGGAAAGATACGCTGCAAGCGTAGTATCAATCATCGCGTTTGGAAGAAGGGTTTCGAGCACAAAAGACCCGATCATCAGCGAGGTGTTGGCACTGATGCAGCATGCCGCGGAACTCAACGTCCCAGGGAAAACATTCCCAATGCTACTAGAAACCTTTCCAAGTAAGTCGATCCGGGAATCATATCAATGAAAGCTGCTGAGTTCCATGTAGTCCTTGCCCGCTTCCCAACTGAGATAGCTCCCTGGAAACATGGCCTTGGAGGCAGAGACAAGAGAGGAGATAGAGGCCGGCCATTCTACTATGCACTAGCTGAAGAAGCAGCAACGAACCCGGACCAGCCTCAGTGTTATGCGAAGAAGGTATTTGATGAAGCACCAAAGTATGATCTGAGTAAGAAAGAAATCGCATCTCTCAACGGGGCATTATTCGGAGCTGGGAGTGACACATCAAGTTCAACACTAGTGACTTTCTTTTTGGCTTGCACAGCTTTCCCAGAAACTCTCCCGAGAGCCTGGGAAGAGCTAGACCGGGTCGTAGGACCATCGCGGAGTCCGGTGATGGATGACGAGCCGCAATTGCCATATGTCAAAGCATTTGTGAAAGAAGTGTTTCGTTGGCGATCGGTAGCAATCATAGGAGGTCAACCTCATGCTCCTATCCAGGAGGACACTTATAGGGTAAGGTCAGGTATCAATGAAAATTGTTGCAAAGCTCATGGGGTCTTAGGGATGGTTAATCCCGAAGGGGACTTGGGTCCAGGGTAACTTGTGGGCGATCCATCGACATGAACGAGATTTTCCAGATCCCGATCGTTTCAATCCGATTAGATACCTCAAAGATAGTCCGGACTCCAGACCCTTTCCAAATGACAGAGGGTATATGGCATTCGGTTGGGGAAGACGTGTGTGTAGCGGACAAGGCCTAGCTGAACAAGGGACCTTCATCACCATTGCCAGACTGCTCTGGGGGTTTCGAATTCAAAAGGCTCGAGATTCCGGCGGTAACGAGATCCCCGTTGACATATTCGACTATACGTTTGTAAAGTGCCCCCTGTCCTAAGATTTCGTGCTGACCAGATGTTAGCAATGGCCTGAACATGCGCCCACAGCCGTTCCGGTGCCAGATCGATCCGCGGAGCTCCACAATTCGTGATACCATCAAACGCGAGGGGGAAGAGGCAGATAGGCGACTGGCTGTGTATGACGGCGAAACCAAATACACGTTCAGTCAGTATATCAAAAAGTAATGAGGGCTGTAGCCAGTAGAATTTCGGGACTTACTGCTCACGTTGTACCGGCAAATACCCATGTCTAATGGATTTGCTCGGAGAAATGGAAAATCAATCAAAACACTATATCCACAGTTCTCCCACTGTTCTTCCACGAAGGACTTGATAGAGATTGGGAACACGTCTCGCGTAGCACCATGGTGAAAATAATGTCAGGCGAACAGCATGCACAGAGCCAACATGCATGGGTATCCGCAAGATCGTGGATGAAGTTGAGATGTGATCTGGGGTAAACATTCCGAGATCGACGCTTACGGCCCATTGCACCGGTGCCTGGCATTGACGATGCTAGGAGAAACGACATCGTGAAGACAGGCTACAACGAGAATTTCCACATGGCTGTCCCTTTTGACGGCTGATGAGAGGACGGACTATGGTGGATGTCATGATGTTGAGGTTGTAGATGTTTAAGAGGAACTTTGAGGAAGCGATTGATTCTGCCCGGCGGCTGAAATTAACCCCGGGCCGAGGACAAGGGAATGTATGAATAGCCACGTGACTCTTTGCGCCGGGCGCACAAGTTAAACCCCTCTTTCTTACTCTTCTGCAGCGACAGAGCGAAAGACCAGACAGTTCGCTCTTATGTCTAGATTATTTGGCGCATGGCATATCTTTCGTCCTTTAGTTCGCTATACACCTCTCTAGTCGCTGCTAGTGCCTTTCTAGAATTCTTTCCCGTCTTTCTTTCCATGATGAGCAGCAATTGGAGGAGGCTCAGACGTACTTGAACTGCTTACTACTCCTTGACGACAACTACTGTGTAGTTGATATCTGGCCCCACACGCCTCTGATAGCTATGCCTACTTCTGCAGAGACAACACAGGAGCTTAAGCAAGAGCGTAGCAGTACACAGCGCGCAATTTTGCCTAAAAAATGTCTCTATTGCGAGAGGAGATTCTCAAAAGCCGAGCATCTAAAACGACATCAGCGTTCTCGTATGCATCCATCTTCACCCTCGCAACACCCATTGACTATTGCGAGCCAGTAGCTAATGCGCGTCTACGTGATAGACACCGGCGAACGCCCATATAGATGTTCACGCTGCCAGAAGTGCTTTTCACGAAGGTCAGCAGCCATATCTTGAAACGTCTTTTGAGATTCGTTTCATTGGGTGTATCGGGTCCCACCTACTAACATCCTCAAGCGATGTTCTCATTCGACATCTGAAGAATCATCCTCAGATCCCAGGAGAAGAGGGAGAGCAGAGCTCCTCTGATGGAGACCAAGGGCCCGTGAACGTGAAGCGGAGAGCAAGTGCGAGTAGTGCAGTCGGCCTCAGCCATATGAATGATGCAATTGGGACTTCCATACAAGATCTTCATCCTCAACCGTTGTCCCCATCAAGGATAGATCCAGCCTTATTAGGACCATCTGGTGATTATCACGATCAAACGGCAGCTCACGCCATGGCCTCGGGGTTAGACCATCTCGCTCTTCTTGCCTCCCAGCAAGCATGGGGAAACGGTTCTGCTGATGCAGCAATGACCGAAGGAGGCCACTCAGGTATTGGCAATGGTTCAGAATCACACAATTGGGGCAGTGACCCTCCATCACATAGCCATGAGTTTGGTGGGGTTCTCAACTACCAACATGCACCGAATCCCAATGATTCGGACTTCCAGATTATGGCCGCAACAAACGGTAACCATGGCCTCGATTTTGGCAGTGATCTCTATTCTAGCCGTCTCGGTAACTTGCATGATCACATTTCTCCAGCGATGGGCGGTGTTACGCCAAATGGATCTATAATGCCCACTGAGCTGATGAACTGGTTTGATCAATTCGATATGGAAGCGAATAGTGCGCCTGAAGCGGTAGCCACTACGGGAATTACACCAACTTCGGCTTCTCAGCAAGCTAGACAACCCAGCGCTTTCTCTTCTGAGGCAGGTAACTCCTCGAAAAGTCCAGGCTCCGGGTCTATCCATACATTAATTCCTACTGAGAGATTTCATAAGGTGGAGCGTTGCTGGCCGAATAGGCCTAGCAATACCATACGTCTCATGCCAACTTTATGGCGAGATGCAATAATCAAGAATGAGGATAACATGTTTTCGAAAGACAACCTCACGCCAGAAGCTATTGAACACAATCGACAGTACGGATCACGATGGGGCTTAGATGAAGATTGCAGGACCCGACTTCAAAAGATGTTTGTCAATATTAGTCGCAAAGACACTCGTCGAGAGTCCGAGGGATATTCTCCATTCTCTCATTCCTCGCCTTCTGCAAAATCGGCGGTCACGGCCAATATTCAGGAAGAAATGCCCAATATTCCAAATTTTCCACCGGCTGAGATATTTGATATCAGTCTAGATCTATTTTTCAGGCAGTTTCACCCGGTCATGCCATTCATTCATACCCCTACATTCTGCCCCAAGACCGCCCCAACATCAATACTTTTGATCATGTGTCTGATTGGTCTTACAATACTTCAAACCAAGGGAGCAACGGCGTTCGTGCGGCAAGCATTTCCTGTGAGTTTGAATATTTGCCCAAAGTTAATAAAACTAAATCTTGCATAGAAAGCGCTTGAAAAGGTGTGTACGGAGCTCATGGCACCATCTCAAGAAGGGAGACGGATTGATCAACTCTCATCTATGGCCAGCGCTGTTTTCATACTGTGCTTATCCGAGATGACTGGGGTAAGCTGATCGTCGAGATGACGTCTGCACCAGATATCTAATACATGCATAGGATCGAGCACACCAGGAGCAATGTCAAATGCTGTACACAAATGTAATCACGGTAAGACATGATACTTGTGACAAATATACTGAAGTCTAACATATCTCTAGACTGCACAACGGCATGGGCTCTTCAATACAACTGATGCCCAGCCTCTCGAGGACCACATGTTTACTTCAATCCCGGATCTTGATTCCAGGTGGAAGGCTTGGGCTCGAGTCGAATGTGTTAAGAGGTATGGCTCTTCTTTTGATCAATTTATGTTACTATGACTAAATCTTGTAGACTTATATCCTGCTTAACAATGACGGATACATGGTACTCAGCAATGTTTCATACGAGTCCGGTCATGAGGACAGATGACATACGAATGGTCCTACCATGCGAATCGGCATTATTTCAAGCAACCACAGCTTCGAAATGGCAGCAGCTCATATCGAAAGGCAGCCGGATGTGCATGCCTACATTTGCAATGTCTGCCGACAAGATTGTGTTGCCAGAAGTTGTCGGAACACTTGACGTTCAAGCCATGACGGGTATTTTGTGCATTGTGAGATTGCGGATATCAGAGAGCTTCCACCGATTACTCTCTGGCACATTGAGCCGGCCGGTAGAGAACTCTTTTGTTCCATGGAAGTCATACCAGTCGGACGCCAGAGCTCTTGCGAGTCAGCAATTTACGACTGAAATTATTCGAAACTATGGATCTATGCTATCTACCATGAATCCTAACTGTCTAATTCTTTGGCACAATATGTGTATCATGCTCACTACAGATCTGCGTCTCTTTGAGCTAGGAGCGGGATGTTCTGGGGCTGATGCGGCTCGCGATGCACTCGATGACATTGCAGTCTGGACCCAAACCCCAGCCGCGAGACGCGCGTGTGTCCATGCAGCACAAACCTTTACTTTGGCGGGCAATCGACGACCGTCGGATGGCGATCCATTTCATACCACGACTGGGCTCTTCATTTCGGCATTAGTTTTGGGCCTTTATGTTTTCATGGCGCCACCTGAACCGCAGGGCACAGATTTGACTGCTCCCGGATTTGATCTGATCGAAGATGTCGACTGGACTGAGGTGGGGAGTGAAGGGTTGACAGATGACACTCAATCTGGAGACCACCCAGCTAGCCTTTTTATCAAAAATGGTGGACGTCTCTGTTTCAATGGTGTTGTTCATCAACCAGGGTTTGAATCGGCAAGACGTATTTTGTTAGACTACGCACGTTTATTGGAGGATATGGGAAAATGGAGGGCAGGCGTTCTTCAATATTCACGGGTACTGCGAATCATGAGCGATGCTCTTGTGGATGTGGAATCATCTGGGGCTTAGGAGATGGTCGAATCGGTTCGACCTCTGTACAGTGCTCTGTAACAAGACAATCCAAAAATACTTTCCCACCTTCACTCCAGCGCCAGAAGCTCAGCTCAAGCTGTTGGCGATCTCATTCCCTTGATCCGACTTTCTCTGCCGCTCACACGTGGGGCGTAGGGCGAATGGTTCCACTCCCATCCGACAGGCACATCCACCAACGGCAACCCCACAATCCCTCTCCAGGCTTGCCCCACCACGACCACGACCAATCCGACTACCAACTCGAGGCTAGTGATAGTGCTGATACAGAATCTTGTAATCATGTTTCAATGGATGGACAGAAATAGCACAAGATAGGGCAAGGACAAAAGGTTCATCTTAAATTCAACATAAACATATTTGACTTCTTTTCAACAAGATTGTCACCGGCCTTTCCTGCCCATCAGCCAGTACAGTACATACCACAAGCATGTCTTCCACATCAACCAGCACCGCATCCGATTACGTTCTGATCCCACGAGAGGCTAAAACAGATCCCCAAAAGATATTCCATTACACCGATCTTCAACGTAGCAAGCCGACTAGAGTCAATGACCCTTATACGTATCTTCAGGGATTCGGAAACCGCCATCAATCGGAAGTCATACCGGGTACTTTACCAGCTGGACAGAACAATCCACAGGAGAATCGATACGGTTTATACACTGAAGGTATCACCTACTCGTCCTTCGCTGCACCACGACATACCAATTTCAGCACATATATGTATCGATGCAGACCAGCTGCAGCCCATAGTAAGTCTCTTCACCGTCTACTACACCGTCAACGTTCGTGTAAAGTCACTAAAACCACAATCAGGCGGATACAAAACCATAGAAACCAAATCTAACATCGAGAACTGTTTCCTCTCCCTCAACCCTAAAGTCGCCCTCCTCCCAGAACAAGCAGAATGGACACCCTTCCCCCTCCCGCCAGAAACCTCCAAGATCGACTTCATCGATGGCCTCCACACTCTCGCCGGCTCAGGCGACCCTAATCTCCGCGAAGGTGTAGCCCTCTACGTATACATGATCAACACATCCATGCCCGCCCGCTCCTTCTGCAACGCGGACGGCGATTTCCTCCTCTGTGCCCAACACGGCAATCTACACATCCAAACCGAATTCGGGCATCTCTTCCTGCAACCCGGCGAGATCTTCGTCGTGCAACGCGGTGTTCGCTTCTCTATAAACCTCGCCACCGACAGCTCCTCCGCGCGTGGCTATATCACCGAGATCTGGGGATCCACGTGGGAACTACCAGATCTAGGACCCATAGGCGGCCATGGTCTTGCTAATCCGCGGGACTTTCTGTTTCCTGTCGCGGCGATCGATGAGGATTTACATGTTGGATTCGAGATCGTGAATAAGATTAACGGGAAATATCACGCGGTGACGCAAGATCACAGTCCCTACGATCTCGTAGCCTGGCATGGGAATGTCATTCCCTACAAGGTCCTCCCTCACCACCTCCCATTATCCATCTCGCTCACTAACAGCACATAGTACGACCTCACTAAATTCTCCTCCCAAAACAGCACATCAATCGACCACACCGACCCATCCATCAACACCGTCCTAACAGCCCCCTCCCACCAACCCCACGTCCCCCTCGCCGACTTCCTCTGGTTCGGTCCCCGCTGGGACGTCGCATCCAACACCTTCCGGCTGCCCTATTTCCACCGCAACAGCGCGTCCGAATTCCTCGCCTCGCTCTACGGCAACGGGCTCGGCCGCAGCGATGATTTCAAGCCCGGCGGCGGGAGTTTCGAAGGCGGTCATACGCCGCATGGTGGGTGTAGTGATGGGTATGTCGATGAGATGCAAATGCAAATCAACCAGCCTCGTCGCATTCTCGAAGGTATATCCCCCCCTTTTCTCGCTCAACACTATACTCACCGTTGCAGATCAAATGACTATCATGATCGAATCCTCACGCACCTTCCTCTGGACTGAGTATGCGCGTGTTGGATGTGCATGTCTGTCGCAAGTTAGCACTGATCCGAAGATGTGGGATAAATTACCTGTGAGTTGCCTCTCTCCTCTCCTCTCTCCTCTCTCCTCTCTCCT
>QYAH01000313.1:0-38403 GCA_003988945.1 Chaetoscypha palmicola | reverse complement strand
AATATAGTTCTTTAGCTTATTATAGTTCTCCTTACCTTCTCTCTTTGTTATTATCTCTCCCGACCTTAGTTCTATAGACCTACGATTATAGTGGCTTTAAGTTGCCCTCCTATAATATACTTTTTATTAAGTTTCTATCTTTATAGTAGTTATAGTATAAGTATATATAGTTGTATTCCTCTTATACCCCGTACTACGTACCTTATATATCTTAGATAGAGAGACGACATTGTTATAAGGAATATTTAGAGGCTAACAGTGTAATTCTATAACTCTACATATACTTGATTATATAACTATTACAAAGTCAGGTGACTATACGGCACGTGCCATGCCCTATAAACTTAGGGGTTTGATATATATATAGTTAGCCCACCTCCTATAGTAGAAATACAAGCGGTTTTTACTCTTAATTATCACAACAGTAAACTCTTATTAGGTACTAATACGAAGGATACAGAAAAGATGCTATATACAAGTAGGGGGAAGAGACCTCTTCTATATATAGGGGTCACCTTATGCCATAGGGTTAATAGGGTGATAGGGCGTAAAAAGGGGTAAATCATCGCTAATCATAGAGTCTGATTTATGAGATAAGACGGTTGAGTATTTGGGGGGGCATGAGTAGGATAGATGAACAGCAACTTCACTCTCTATAACGAGTACATCTGTATTTGCTTCGTTTCTACCTGCTTGCGTACTTGAGTAGGTAGTCATATCTGAGTCCCGAGTTCACACATCGTTTGAGAACAACCTTGGTCATGAATACCAATGATCACTGATTAGTATCCATTTCTCCACGGCCTCTAATCTGGAAGTCGGACTAGTCGTCGAGTATAGGGTGACGGATGCGGAGATGTTTATGATCGTTCTTATCAAGCTTCCTGCCACATAGTCTAGAGTTCTGACATCTCATTTTAAGAGAAGTTTTGTCTAACTCTTAACACTTTGCTAGAGGAAGACAAGCACTATAATTTAGTCTCATTAGCGAATTAAGGACTACCTCTAGATCCGAGTAAATAGTCCTCGGTTTTAAGCTTGTGCTACTAGTTATAGTTCGGATTTAGTATAACTTTTTATACTATAAAATCTACTAGATAATTAACAATTAAATATTTCTCTTCCTATATAAGCTTACTTTTATAAGTCTAGTCTAAGTTTATACTATAGAGGTATAGGGGGTAAGTTAGGTATTATAGCTTTTATAACTAAAATTTATAGACTACTTAAAAAGTTCCTTCTTATATAAGATAATTCTATAATAAAAGGAGTAAGATATAACTTACCCCCTATACCTATATATAGATGTAAGAGTACTTAGATGTCTAAGATTCTACTATAAGCTTAAGCTTTAGAGGTACCTACTTATATCTATACTTTTAACACACGTATACTCTAAGTACTTTAGTGCGCGAGGTACGCGCGAGGTGTGCTTAAGGTGTACTCCAGGTGTGCTCGAGGTGTGCTGGAGGTGTGCTCAAGGTGTGCTTAAGGTACGCGCGAGGTGTGCTCGAGGTGTGCTCGAGGTGTGCTCAAGGTGTGCTCAAGGTGTGCTTAAGGTACGCGCGAGGTGTGCTCGAGGTACACGCGAGGTGTGTGCGAGGTGTGCGCGAGGTGTGCTCGAGGTGTGCTCGAGGTGTGCTCGAGGTAGGCGCGAAGTGTGCTCGAGATACGCGCGAAGTGTGCTCGAGATACGCGGTGTCACGGGCTGACTACGTATATATAGAAGTTAAGTGTAGTATTTAAAAAGTTTGATAAAAGAGAAAGGAGCCTTCTCGCAGGAACCTGTTACTTATCAGGGGGGGTGGGGGGTCCGTTTGTAATGCTAAGGAAGTACAGGCCACTAGACTAGTATCTATAACCGGGGGCTTACCTCTTAAACGCGGGCATAGTAGGGTAGCACGTACTCTATACTTAAGATAGACTGCACACACCTTAAGCGTACGTCTGTGAGAACCGTGATAATATCAAGCTATATTGACTGAAAGTCTACATGCTAAAAAACCCCTCGGCTAATAACCGAGAGAACCGAGGGTTCTCCTAATAGGCTCCGAGGCCACCCCGCGCCCCCCTAACTCGTATAACTTATAGGTATATCCTTCTTATTATTAAGATATAGCTCTTCCTACACAGGGTAGTTAAGTAGGAGAGAGTTCGAAAGCCTTCCCAGCGTTCTTCGAGAGCCTTCTAATAACCTTGAAAATAAGACCTATTCGGAATCACGATTAACTTTTCTAATCTTTAGAGTAGACAACTACTTTATATAACAACTCTAGTAGAGAAGAGAAAGACGGATTAAATAAGCCTACTTTTATAAAAATCAAAGCTAATTTAGCTAAGAACAAGCGAAGTGTCGATAGAGAGCCGATTTGTATCTACTTTACATATGAGATAAACTAATCACGAGTTAAAAATTTATATACTAGTAGAGATCGGCAGTATCTATAATCTCTACATAGGCCTAATATCTAAGTGTCATCGTGGAATTATCAACGAGTAAGTGTATTTCCGTAAAGTGCTTAAAACGACTATAAAATCTCGATTTTACGACTAACTTTCCTTAGACGCTCTAGTAGAAAAAGGCTAGGAGGTATAGGTTAGGATCTAGGAATGTAGGCCAGAATACATGGTTTTTAGCGGTGCGCACGCCATAAGGTCAAGTTTACGTCCCGCACGTACTAGCGATTTTCTGATAAAGAGCGTCTGATTTATGAGATAACAACCGTCTTAGTCCTGTTCAAGTCATATACACCATCCCCACTGACTGAGATTTGTTCAGAGGAAGGCCTACCATCGCAAGAAGATGCCAAACTCTACTTCGGCTCGACCGTAAGCTGGCAGGGCATTGGAAGCGGGAAGAGACCTCACACTTGCATGCTTGGACTGCAAACACCCGAGTAGAAAACGCAATCGGGAGTGCAAATTTCTTCCCAACGTGGCTTTAACAGTATGACCTACAGTCCATTGGTGGGATACATTGAGGTATTGATGCTACCATTGTAGCTTCTGCCATATGCATAGCTTCCTGGCCGCACTTCTCTCGCAGTAGCCCCAGGGGAGCAAACAACTGTGAAGAGATACACTGCTTGCCATAATTCGATCCATACAATATCTAGGTACTTAAGCATGCACTTGCTAGAAACATTGATGTAGATTGCTTTTCGGCCGTCGCTGTTGTTAGGTAATCCATGCTTGTCATGTTGGCTTAGATCGTCGCTTCCCGCCTGCCGTCCTGCTCATGCTCAAATTCGATTGTTGACTTTCTTGCCGCGCTCACACGCCCACGATTAGACCTCACCTTCTTCGGGGGACACACAATCAGCACGAACAATCGCCACCAACAGATCTCTTTATAAGCTTTATTTACGATCTTCTATGAATTTCCTCAGGTAAGCAGGCCGCTCAAGTGGAAGACAGATATCGCACCGCCATTGGGGCGCACCACAGGTTACCTTCCATTCTTGCCCCGCCAGGACCGTTGTGATTGAATGTCAATTGACCTTCTCTTCATCTCAGTATTCTTTGTTGACTTGCTCTATCATCGATGATAAGCCAGTCAAGTATCTGGAACTACGAACTCGATTTGCTTCGAAGAGCTCAAACGACCTTCTGATCTGGATGGGGAAACCCTCTCTCGTCTCCTGACCTAGCAATCCGCTGCCTCCGAACACCCTACTCAGCACATTCGGAGACATCAGTTGTGCCTCCCCAAGTACCAACTTTTGTTTAGATCGATCAGATTCTGGTAGGCAGATCTTGGGCAGTCAATTGTATTCTAACCCTCGCACAGATCGCATCCACAGCCATGTCGTTTAGTGGCGATTCACCTGACCAGATTCTAAGAGACCATATCGAAAAGCCATGGAAGAATGACATATATTCGGAGGCATGGCGAAACCTTCCTGAAGTTCCAACAAAATCGGAGATATGCCCAAAGGTTAACCCGATACAGGCGCTAGCCCAAGAAGTGGAGGTGTGGAATGATTATCAGAGAGAGCCCGAGTACGAAACAACACTACCTGCAAACATCATTGACGGGCCGTGGCAATCGACAGGCGACTACATAGGAGCACACTATCAGATTCTGCGAGAGGATGCCATTGCTCCACTACGCAATGCTGTCAGACAGTTCAAAAAGACCCCACATATGGAGGAGATAAACGATATTGGTATTTATTCTCATGTAAGCAGCATCCTTGCGCCGCGATCCTTTGGTACACTTTCATATATTGGCCGTTCTAACACCTGAACTTCCAAATTCTAGGTAAGATTTAGGGGTATTCAGTTAAGTCCTTTGGGTGCCGCATTTCGCGTTGAATTCTCAAATGAGCGAGCTGGGAAATTGATTCGATGGGATCAATCGAAACGCCTCATGCAGGGAAGCACTGTTGCTATCACTACACATAAAGACAATTTCCACTCCATCTGCAAGATTGCTGTGATTGCTGCACGTCCTTTGATAGGTGGCTTGGATCAAAACCCACCTCAGGTAGACATCTTCTGGGGAGACGACAAAGATGTGGTTTTTGATCCATCCGAAGGTGGGTGGTTACTTGACTCGAGTCGACATGTCCAACTAATTATTGGTAGAGTATATCATGATCGAAGCACGGTCAAGTTACTTTGAAGCATATCGCCATATGTTGGAGAGTATGCAAAAACTCATGACTGAGAGGTACGTACCATACACCTACCAATAAACGGGACTTCTAGAGCGAGACCAAGATAGCTGATCTTTTCAAGATTTTCGCTCGCGAAGCACATAGCTTTTGTCGACCCGATAGTAGACGCCCCACAATACGTGGACGATCATCCCATCATGGACCTCTCCTCTCTCGTCTTACCTGGACTTACGGCTGGCTCCAATACTCCTGACGAAAGTCTGCTCAATGTTGACGTCCTACAAGACTTTCCACCAATCCAGGGGTCAGGCATGGACGCTTCTCAGATGGCAGCACTTAAGAGCATGCTCACGAAGAAAGTTGCCATTGTTCAAGGTCCTCCAGGAACAGGGAAGACATTTGTGTCCGTTGGGGCTCTGCGAGTAATGCTTGCGAATATGCAACCCGACGACCCTCCTATCATCGTGTCTGCTCAGACCAACCACGCCTTGGACCAATTACTAAATCATGTTCTGCAATTCGAGCCTAACATACTACGTTTAGGAGGTCGTTCCAGCAAGGAAAACGAACAAATACTCAAGCGCACCTTGTATCAATTACGACAAACCACCCCGGGAGTACCCAACTCAAATCATATCAAATCTGCTAATCGGGCTATTTCCGACTGTATATCACAAATCCAAGAGACCATGAAACCAATAACCTCTACTAAGATCGTCAGCCCTGATATGTTTTTAGAGTGCGGAATTATTTCACAATCTCATTATGATTCGCTTGCCGATGATGACTGGGATGGTGATCAGCTGGACGACTCTGGGTTTGCATCATGTAAGTTGAAGATCTGCGTTACTGTGGTGAAGTTGACTAACGTGCTGCTGCAGGGCTCCGAGAAGATCAGCTAGAACTCATTCCCCGAACTCCTCCAGTAAATTCGAACTTTGAATTGGAGGAATGTGACATTGAACAGGAACAGCTGAAAGAGCTCGAAGAAGAAGCCGGAGCTTTGACTCGTGAAGACGCTGATTCAGAAGCCTTAAAGGGAACATGGTTGGGGTTTACCCGCACAGTCAATGGCCGAAGCACAGATATGGATGATCGAGAGATCAAGAATCTATTGTCTAAAAATAAGAGTTTACACGGGATTCCCGCAGCAAAGCGTGGTGACGTCTATAATTACTTGGTCAGGAAGCTCGACAGCAAGATGAAACGCGACCTGAAAGACCTTCTTAGGCAGTATCGTCGAGGGGTTGAAAATCTGCGGATTGCAAAGGTAAGTAAAGTACGCAGTTGAATACTTAAGCTTGTAAGGCTGACTTCTTGAAGTGGGCCTCCAACATCAAGTTGATCAAACGTTTGGGCATTAAATTGATTGGATGCACAACCACCGGCTTATCAAAATACCGCGGGTTACTCGCTGCCTTGCATCCTAGAACAATCTTGATCGAAGAAGCAGCCGAGACCCTCGAGGGTACTGTCATCGCCGGAATGATGGACAGTCTTGAGCAGCTTATTCTGGTCGGAGATCACCAACAGCTTCAAGCAAGCTGCAACATGAAGTCGTTGGAAGAAGAGCCATTTCATATGAACGTATCCATGTTTGAGCGTCTTGTCAACAACTCTATTGGTTACGTGATGCTAAACAAACAACGAAGAATGATCCCTGACATTAGGAAACTCCTCTGCATACCACAAAACCCATTCTATAAATCCCTTGTGGATCACGAATCGGTTTTAGACAGAAAGATCAACCGACCCCCCGTGCCTGGCATGGGTGGAAAGGATACGTATTTCATCGCCCACAATTTTCCAGAGGCAAGAAACGCAGACTCTAGCTGCTACAATCTAGACGAGGCACAATTGATTGTTGGTCACTTTGTCCATCTTATGCACAATGGTGTGGACCCAAAACTCATCACAATCTTGACGGTAAGAGTTACCCTGTTGCATAGTTTCGTTTGCAAGCTGACGGTGTAACAGTACTACAACGGCCAGCGCAAAACTCTTTTGCGCGAATTAAAGAAGCACCCCAGCTTGACTAATGTCACATACTTCAACGTCTTCACCGTAGATTCTTTCCAGGGAGAAGAGAATGATATCATCATGCTGGCCTTAGTCCGCAGTAACAATTCGCGCACCATCGGATTTCTGGAGAAGACGAATCGTTTTGTGGTTGCGGTGTCAAGAGGGCGTCGTGCTGTTTACTTCTTCGGAAACCCCCTGACACTAACTCTCGGAGAGACTTCCGAAGAGTTCACTGTTGGTCGCGAACCTCTCTGGACGCCTTTACTGAATTACATGAAGGAACAACAAAGGTTTGATCTCGATGGGGGCTTGCCAATCTACTGCGACCGACATAATGTCGAATTGAGAATCAAGGAACCCGAGGACTGGGTAGGCCTCGTTGGAGGATGCCATAGACTCTGTGGCGGCATACTCGATTGTGGTCACCCCTGCATTCTTAAGTGCCATCCGTTCGCCCATGATTTGATCCAGTGCAAGCAACCTTGCCCGGAAATACTTCCTTGTGGCCATGGCTGCAGCACTGAATGTGGTGCTGATTGTTACTGTAGCACATGCGGACTAGAAATGGCTAGTAGACTTCAAACAATGGAGTCAGAAACTGGCCTTGGAGGGTGTTTGTTGGGTGATATGGAGACCTCTGTTGCTGACACAGTTGCGGGAAGCGGACACAATACTGATGTTCGACTCGAGTCTCTGCCTTGGTCGAGTACAAGCAAGAACACCCGACACCGATCGTCGGGCTCTAGAGACAAGGTCGAGCCGTACAATTCGACACACAACACTAGCAAGATCGAGGCATGGAACGCATGGAGAGACAAGCCCTCTGATAGAGCTTCGGGAGAGTCCGTAGAGGAGAAGAACTCACCCAGAGGTCATCTTTCTCAGGCAGTGTTCCAGGAGAATTACAAGCTCGTCAAGATTGAAGATGGCAAGCGAACGCAGGATCCAAAACGCGTTTCAAAAAGGATTGTAGCACACCAGGAACACACCGAGAAAGTCGACGAGACTACGATGTCGCGTACCTCCAAAATTGGTTCGACCTCGGCGGAAACGATGGCCAACTCAGAAGAAGCGACATTGAATCACGTAGTGGTATATCCACTTACGCACAATCAAAAGCTAGCATCGACAGCGTTGTTCACAACTGACCACCCCAATGGTGCCAATCGGTTGTCTGAGGAAGTCTCTGTATCCACGCCCATCGCCATGAAGGAAAGCTCCAGCACTATGTCCCAGTGGCCACCCCCAGAAGCTTCGAAAGATCTTCCCAGAAGACCAAAAGCGGCTGCAAACACACATGGCGTAGTCAAAGCTCCGGGCATCACAACATCACCAAAGATCAACGAAAATCCGGACACGCTCGCCAGTCCGAGAATCAATCTTCCACCGCCCGGTGGTCAGACTCCACCAAAGGATGACTTCGATGATCTGATTAGTTTTGACGAGCCCGATGTTGCACCTACCCAGACCATCCAATCTCAGGATCTTGACTTGTTTGAGGCAAGGTTCAATTGAGCGACTGCTACCGAATGTATTATGGACTCGGAATGGTTTGTTATGACTCAACGCATATTTTTTCCTTACTCTGCTGCCTACAACGTAAAGGGCGTTGGCTGAGGTGAGTGCTTGGCCGAGGAGAGATAGCTACGGGTGGATGCATTGTGCGATGTGGACAGAGCGAAACAAAAGGCTTAGCCGAGCCACAGCCATGATCATGTTAGTTCCTAGTCTGCTTCAATGAGAGTTTCAATTGATCAATTAACCTGGAATACACAAGATAGTGATTGATGTCAATTGAAGTGATATAGATCTATGGCCAAATGCGTAGTTCCCCGCTTTTGCTCTGTTTAGTTTTTTGCAAGATAAAATAGGGCAGGACAGAATCTTACTCGCTTAGAGAGTGGGAACGATGTTTTTATTTTGCTTGAGAGAAGAGATTCCCGTCTGGCATATAACCGAAAAGGGACTTTCTGAGATCACGAGACTGGTGTCAGATAATGCAAGCATAGCAGCTATGTATGGCCTTTCCACCACTTATCCTCAAGAACTCCCAAACACCTAAAATTGCCCCAAAACAGCATCACAACCTTCTCCCACTCCCAAACTCACCTCACCTTCTTAACCCTCATCATCATTCCCCCCCTAACCTCCGCACTCATCCCCAACTTCTGAAACGCAATATCCCCAAACCGTGTATCCAAATCCGTCCAGCCAACCCTGGGCTTCTCATTCGGCACCACGCCCGCACACTCGAAATCATACTCCCGCACCGTCATCAGCAACATCAGGCGCAGCTCATCGACCGCTAGGTTTTGCCCTAGACAGGCGCGCGGCCCGCGCGAGAACGTCCGCATGTTGGCGTTGGCGTGGGGGGCGGTGGAGGGGTCGAGGAAGCGGTTTGGATCGAAGGTGGAGGGAGAGGGGAAGTGGATGGGGGAGTAGTGGAGAGTGTGTGCGTTCGAGACGACGGCGATATGGTTGTCGATTGGGTAGGTGGTGGAGTTGTAGGTTATGGTTGTGCTGGGGGGTGTTAGTTAATCTCGAGGACTTGATGGTGAGGGTGAAATGACTTGCCCTGGAGATGCTTCGCGCACGCCGAAGCCGATGGGGAAGAGGCGGAGGGTCTCTTTGATTACGGCGGTTGTGTAGTCTAGTTTGTCGAGGAGGGAGGGGTTGGTTTGGAGGATGTCGAGGGTGCCGGAGAGGGTGGGGTGGAAGACGCGGGTGTGTTCTTCTCGGAGCTTCGATATTACTTCGGGAGCTTTGGAGATGAGCATGTACATGTACTACAAGAGTTTATTAGTGTAAGTACCGGACACCAGTTATTAGGATGTCTTACACAAAGCGTGTCGTTGGTAGTACCAATACCGCCGACTAGAAGGCCTTTGATACTATGATAACCGTCAGCATCGCGATAGTATGAGTCGGTCCTGGGTGGATTCACTTAGTCACTAGAAGTTCTAGATACTCGGGTGATAATTCCACGGAGCTCGCTGTTTTCCCACTTGATATCTCCTTGTCTACGTGGTCCCGCAACATCAAATCAAGGATGGAATTGGGATCTTTCCTCGACGGCACGATCTTGTCGTCTAGTAACAAACTCAAACGCTCCCTGATCTTCGCTTCAACAGACACTTGCAATCTGCTAAAAGTCCTCCGTCTCTGAAAGATGGTTTTAAATTTCACCCACGGATTCCACGACAGAGCAGCGTGAGCTAGTAGGATCATGCTTTTGAGATCTTCCAAGTCCTGACTTTCCTCGACTTGAGCATTTAGCGACACGTTGTAGACTACTTTCGCCATGATATCGAAGAAAAGTCTGGTCCCGGCTGCATCCATGGAGAAGACTTCGCCAGTCTCACAGTGTTTATCCAGAATGCTTCTGAAGGTTTTGCATTCATCGATGACAACAGCGGACAAGTGCCTGATATGCGACCACGAGAAGGCTGGCGCCATCATGTTGTGCGTCTTCTTCCAAATAGGGCCATTAATTGTCGCGACTAGGTTTTTGCCCACGATGGGCCGCATGAACTCGTCAGATGACGGATGCATGGGAAGCGCTTTGGTTACGAGCACATTCGACATGAGCTCCGGTTCTAGCATCACTACCCATGGGTCGGCAAGCGGCCAGAGATCTAAGTAGAAGACTCCTTTGAGATTGTATTTCAGAGCAATGCTGGTCAAAAGCGCTTGCGGATGGCAATAGGGCGGTAGGGCTGCTGCAACTTCGCCCATGATTTTCAAATGGCCCCAAAGGAAGCTATAGGGTGGTTTTGGCTGTGGAAACGTCAATTGGAGATTTTGGAATTGGGAGCAAGACTTACTAAGTCTTTAAACCATCTTCTATGGTTGTACCAGCGGACCATGCAGTGGATAATGAAAGCCACCGCAAAAGCAAAGAAAGCGCCCAGAACTGATTTGAGCTCCATGATGGTTGTTCCAGCGAGGAGAAATAAATAAATTGAATGTTCCAGGGCAATTGAGAAGTGAGAGGTAGAGGGAAGACGTTGGATATCAAGGTTAGGTCAAGGAAATGTGTCGGTAACCCGTGCTACAGAACCTCGTCACTCGTAGTGGAAGTCCGTAGTAATTGGGTTGATTCAGTGATTGATTGATGGATACGGAAGAGAGCTAGCTACGCGTGGTTGGAAGGTATAAGACCTTCCAAGTTGTGAATCCAACATTGCTCACGTGATTAAACAAAATGATATGAATGACTTATCCGCAAGCTGCCGTTGGCACAGTAAGCGCTAAAGTCCGCGCCGCAAGGCTGTACATTGGGGTAGGCTATTTCATCCAAAAAAAGCCACTGGAAGCAAGAAGGGCAAGGACGCTTTTCGGAGATCCCAGTAGGCTACGTCATATTGTGCGTTTAGAGTTCCGGGACTTCAGGAGGCTGAGTTCCGGATTGGTTGAGATGTTCTCCCTATTTTTACGCGTACTCGAGTAATCATTGGTATTTCGAAATTCATACATCTTATCGAAAGGCAATTGTGGACCGGATATTGATAAGATCGCTATCAAAATCTATTGAACATTACCGGTAGCATTGCGGGATGATAAAATGGTCTAAGAAATCGTTCACACCGATTCAATTTATTTTGACGTCGACTCACAATCAATTGAGAAAGCTCAGCTAAGCTATTGTTCAAGATAGTACAACATTAGACGAGGAAAGACTCTCTGGATACAACCCAAACTTGCTAAGGCCGACGAACCTCTTGATGTTCCCATCGAAACGCTGACGCTCTTCGTCTGCATCTCCGAATCGGTCATTGTACTTAAATAGATGCAACGCAAAAGTCACATTCACAGGCTTCAAGGTGTAATGGAAAGATGTATTGTCAACTGAATATCCAGGAAGACGAGAAGCCTGTGGCGCCTTGGCAGGCACTAGAGGATAGAAGAATATCGAGTCTCTTCTAGCAGCCGCAAGATGCCGCAAAGCAACCTCTTAGGCCGCAGGAGGGGCTTCCATTTCCATCAATCTGCGACTGTAGTCTGGCACGACTCTATATATCATATCTGCCGTGGGAGTATGTTGGGACGACGATTGGGCGAATCAATAAGAAGGCGTTCAGGGATGGAGTTCAGAAGGTCTCGACATTGCAGCTGAGGGTGGGAAATCCGATGTCTCGATAGACTACCAGTTATTCTACTTGTACCTACGTAATGTCAGTGATATTCTTCCTTATTAGCTCGCCACATACTGTGGTTCCCAGCGACGCCACAGCGGTCAAACTCTCTCCATCGGAAAGCCCAACAAGAAGGCTCTGGTGGATCATACCAAAAACGTGCCGAAACCCAGACCAATATTCACTTCACATGACGCAGAGCGGTTTTACGACTAGGATGGTGATGCTTTCGAACTCTCCGTTTGCATAATGAACATGAAATTGTTGTCAGATGCTCGAAGCCGCACGACACCACTGCTCTGGCCACTGGCTCACTGGACTAACAAATCATGCTTACATAATAGGTTGTCCCAGATCTCGTGGGTCTCCACATCTCTCCCCAGCCCGTCTTACAACCTCTGGCCTTCACAAGTAACAACTTCCAATCCGCAAAATACGAGGCTCACGCCGCAACAAGCCAAAGACCTTCAGAATCTAGCTCCAAACGTTTCTCAGCACCTATCACGACGACAAGATGTTGTGATCCATTTTACCAATCGTCAGATGGTCGGCTGCTCACTTTGTTGAGAATTGAGTGTGTGATAAGTGTGTGTCTGATTGATCGATGAAGATGGCAGACGCTACAGTACAAATTTGAGAGTAAGTCTCTGCTCTGCGCACGATCATGCATGCTTAGTAAGCACCATTTTCAACACACTTCCTTCTAAACGGCATTCACAATAGTAGCACCTCATCAAGAATTTCTATTCCAGGATCGAGACAGAGGATCTCATCAGACTATCAGATCTTATGCTAACAGATTATGCGGCATGCGCAGATCTCTAAGTCCTCTCAACTAAGTGACAAGACTTCGTTACCAAACCTCTCTGAGTATCAGAGAGTTCGGTATGGAAGCGAAAAGCTTAGTTCGGCCAGAGCCCCAACTCCCTGAAACAGTGCATCACGCTTGACGGTGTTCAGATACTTGAGCCATATATGGCTTACTCCCATTGTTCATGTCCCAACGATGACAGTCTCTCTGAATGGTTTCTTGACACGACCCTGCCATTGGATTCAGTTCTGATGCAATAGGCGATCTACTTGATCTTCTTTCTTCTCATTTAAATGATTTGTGTAGCCTGGCACATTCGGCGCCAGTTGGAAGCCGTCGTCGCTTGATCGTGTCCTTCATATACACTGTTCAAGATCAACAAAACGTGCTTCATTCAACCTATCGTTTGGTCGTGGTGCTCTACTTTATCCATGCTGCGCGAATTGATCTTCTGCTTCTTGTTCGTCAACGCCAAGTGCCGAGTTAATGCCAAGCTGCTTTGTATATCAAGATGTCTTGCTTCCTTCCGTTTCGGCTCGAGCATGTCCATCATTAATTTGGTACCGACGCATGCAAGACTTCCGAAGCGCCTAATAAACTAACCTCTCGGTATGTAGAATCCTATTTTACCGGAAGCTACCCCTCTTCAATATTTTGTCTTCCATGTTGTGTATGAAATGATGCAACTCAGCAAGCTTCGCCAAACCTACCTCACAGTAGTCGCAACGTCCCCACGATATCTACCTACCAACTCTAGCTACGACATACTAAGTATGCGAGTGTCTAAAAGTCCATCCGGGTACTCAGACATGGTACTCGCATAGCGTTTAGAAGCTATGGACTCGGTAATTTCCCGAATACTTGAGAGGTCAGAAAGCAGCGTCTTTCAAGCACCTAGCTTCCTTCCTTATCAGTCAAATATCAAAGAGCAAGGGGCAATCACAATGGCAAGGTAATTGGGTCACGTTCCACTTCTACGTAGATCAATCATACCTTGGTAGTTGGTAATGTTTCGCGCTACAGAATATGGCTCATGCTTGAGATAGTAGCAGGCAAGACCAGCTATATATACACCGATAGATTCCACACGACTTATTGCAACCTTCTCAAATTCCCTCAATACTCAAGCAACGGGATCCAATTCCTCAAGCTTTCATCTCTTGGCTTATGTTGCCCAACATGTTGTACCTCACAATCCTTGCGCTCTTTTGTTCCTCAACGTGGGCAAAGGAGATGGCTGTCAATGAAGCTCTTTCGAAGGAGATGTACGCCTCTGGTATTGTGCATGAGTCGATAATGTCATCGAAAATGGTGTGCCAGGAGCATCTGATCCCAACACGTCCTCCTACTAATCCGCTTTCTTTCAGGAGTTCTGGGAAAAGGAAGATGCCACAGGCGTGATGCAATCTTCTCAGTACCCTGGTCTAGGATACGTGAAATGTGTAAACGGGCTTGCGACTGCTATTCCGGGCGACGCGAATAACACCTTCAAATGCAACAACGTAGGAAGTCTACTACCATGTAGTGCTACGCTAACCTGTCCCAGATTGATCTTTACTCGTTCTTAAGTCATGCCGACCTTCAAAGCACTGGACGAGGCTCCTCGTCCTGGGGCTGGACTTCGGACGATGGCCGAGAAATTGTTGCCATTGGCCAGCAAGATGGAACTGCCTTTGTGGAGATTACAGATAAGGGCCAGATGGTGTACCTAGGCCGACTTCCCCAATATTCTATTCCTTCCATATGGCGAGAAATTCGAAGCTACAAGAATTACATGGTTATCGGGAGTGAAGCAATTGACCATGGTGTTCAATTCTTTGATATGAACAAAGTAGGTGCACAAACAATTCGAACTACGACTAGCTGACTGACGGATGAATAGCTTCTATCCATTGATCCTGCTTCTCCTATTACATTTGATGGAAAAGCTGACCTTACTGGCCATTTCAACGAGCTTCCAGTTGGGCGTACTCACAATGTTGTCGTCAATGAGGAGGCTGGCTACGCGGTTGCCGTTGGTGCTCAACCACGTAATGCGACTTGCTTGTCGGGACTCATATTCATTGACTTGACAGACATCACCAAGCCCTTCACGCCAGGATGCTCTGATCTTGACGGCTACGTTCATGACGCGCAATGCATGATTTATCGTGGCCCTGATAAAAAGTATAATGGCAAAGACATATGTTATGGCTATAACGAGGACTCCTTGACCATTTATGATGTTTCCGACAAGAATAATACCTCTATCATCTCTCGGACTTCGTATACTGGAGCTTCTTACACTCATCAAGGATGGGTGCTTGATGCCAACAATCAAGAGTACTTACTACTAGACGACGAGTTGGACGAGTCTAGAGGAAATCAACCAGCCGCGGACGGTTTTCCGGTTACATATATCTGGGACATTCGCTCTCTCGAAGCACCTAAGCAGACTGGAATCTACAAGTCTGCCGCCAAAAGTATTGATCACAATCAATATGTCATCGATGGCCTAAGCTACCAATCAAATTATGCCGCGGGTCTTCGCGTACTGGATGTCTCCTCCATTCCTTCCGATCCTACAGGCGCTAGTGTTTGCGAAGCTGCATTCTTTGACATCTACCCTGAAGACGACGCCGCCCCCGATGGCGGTCTTGTGCAATACTCCGGTACTTGGTCATCGTACGCATATTTTAAATCCGGTTTCATCTTTATCAATACCATTGAGCGCGGTGCTTTCGTCGTTAAAATGACGAGCAAGAAGTGTCCGACAAAGCCTGCGCCAATTTGTAATGCGGACAATTGCTTAAGGGCATTCAGAGCAAACTCAATACCTGGAAGGCTTGCTGAGAGCAAGGCTTTCTGTGCTACCTTTACGAAGACAGTTGTGACTAATGTCACCGTTTTGCCGTCGTGGGCTCCAAGTGCTTGTTCTGGAGATGCCATTGCGAAGGCAAGCAGTGCATGTGCTTGCTTACCTACTGCATAACATGTATGAAGGCAATGTAGATGAGGAAGTTTAATATCTAAAGCATCATACTTCTTAAATTCAGTAGTCACCTAAAGGCCGGTTCAGAATAGAAGCTTATAGTACCCAAGCAACAGGGTATTTGCTTTACTTGCAAAACACAGAACTGAGATGGAATTGTTTTTTGCGTATAGATTGCCTATTTTAACTATAACATTGTACGACGGTATGACATAGAACCTCTATATTAAATATTTTATTTGATCAATAGGGTCAAGGGTCAGCTGATCAAGTCACATAAAGGCCTTGTAGCCTAACTTACGATCCATTACCAGAAATTCTTTATAATTTACTGCCTTTGACCTTATTGATGTGTTTGTACGGAGTTGGCCTTGTCTTATCAGATCCTACTAAACCAAATCTCGACGTTAAAGGAATACTCAGTGGCACTCAGTGACACTTATTGGCTAATCAACTTAGAAAGTTGTGGACTATTATCTCATGGTTCTCTTTAGCACTGAGTTCCAAGCAACGGCTAATAGACAAACTTCGAGCAAGACAAAAAAGAAAACTACTACATATCTGCACCGCCGCCAACCTTGGAAACATGTCTCCTCAACACTCTGCGGATCTCTAAACAGTGTATTAAATGAGTTGAGTTGAGTTGAGTAGTAGGTGCTACTCAACTCAACTCAAGGTAATTTATCAACTACTCAACTCACTCAACTCTACATATAAGTAGTTTGAGTTAAGTTGAGTAGTTGTAACTAGTACTATATACGTTATATCCGACTAATCAGATCCCTTAGATCTAGATAAGCGAGGCTGACTCGCTTAGTAATAGGGGATGTTTAGCTTAGTCTCGCTTATAATAAGTAAGCTAAGGAATAGATTATCTAAAGATACTTTCAAAGAGATAATATCTTTAAAAAGTTAGGGTATATATAAAGAAGAGGATAAAGTATTATAAAGATATAAGGAGGTACTCTTAGCTAGAATAAGTAAGGAAAACCCCTATATATATATACTCTAGGAGTTAATTATTTAGTATTAGTTTAGATATATAGCTTATAATAGCTCTATATAGCTTATAATAGTTTTGTATAGTATATATTCTATTTATAGTATAAACTACTTAAACTACTTAAACTACTCAAGCTAATTTTCACTACTTAACTTAACTCTACTTGAGGTAATATACTACTCAACTCAACTCAACTCTACTCATGAGTAGTTTAAGTTGAGTTGAGTAGTTTGTCAATTCACTGTCTCCAAATGCCGCTGCACTGACTTCGTTTCCCTTCGCAGGGTTTGAAGGTCACTTCATGTCTCCTTGGGGAGCTCCCAAGTATCCCAACTCAAAATAACATTATCAGTGCCCTCTGGCACCGCAACACATGTCGTGGTATCCATTATGTTGCAAACTGTCCCTTTGCAATCCTCCTGCATATACACACGTACTTGAAAACCGCGTGTTAATTTGGGCGCGTTCGCAGCTACGAATGGCCTTAATAGGTCTCTAGGCTGTTTGTTCCCATGGTCTCCTAGATGAGTTATATTTGTGCAATATGGTCTTGTACCATGAGTGAGCGTGCTGTAAGTCTTTCTAGCCATTTCTGTTCATATACATACAAAATTAGCAGTGGTGCAACTAAGAGCATGTGATTAAAAACTTGGAGAATGTGATGCTCAACGGTGTGGCTGCTGATGGGTAATACAATAATGTGTGAAAGAATTTTGGTACTTACGCAGGCCGACGAAAACGGTGGTTGGACAGTCCCTTCTATCACTATAGAAATATATGTCGGTGTCGTCGTCCGGGGAGTTGATGGGGTATCCATCAGCTGGTTTTATGAAGACGGGTGAGCCTGGGTGCGACTTTGCCAATGAGCTAAAGTGGAGCAAAATATAGAGTAGAGTGGGCAGTGGTGCAAACATAGTGATGGATTATTGGGGGATCTCGACGTTATGGATATGAGGTGAAGCTTGCCGTGCTGGTTTGCTTTCAACGTCAAAGAAAGTAATCTCTTGCTGATGGTATTGGAAGAGAAGATGATGAAAATGACTTGACCCTCAATATATAGTGCCAGATCCGCTTCCCACTGACAAGGGATCAGCTAAATTTATCGTACCAAAAGTTGGGAGACCCTGTGGATCAACAATAGTGAAGCCTTCCGTTACCTCGTGCTCTTGATTTTCTCGATCCAATAAACAAGACTCAACCTTTCGAGGGCGCAAGAAACCCACGATATCACCCTGTGGTCTTTTCCGTACGTGGTCAAGACGTTGGCACCAATTGACATGGTCACCAACTCCCCCGAGTACTGGAAGCTAGCTGTGGATTAGAATCTGAAACTTCTCTTCACAGCCACTAGAACCTCGTAAGTCATAATTCTCGCTCAATTGTAGTAGGCGTAATCATCTTAAAGCTTTGTTATCATAATTTGCGCGAGAATAGTTGCCCTTCGTGTTTCAGTGTAATCGAAAAGGTGCAGGTACTCTGTATGACCTTCTCGGGAATTTTGTTGAAGCTAAAGCATTGCAAAACCTTTACCTTGTCAATTATGTTCTCTACGAAGTCTCTATCTGCATGTTAGAATTGATAGTCTCATAATGTCCAGATGTGAAGCTTGGAATAAGCGAGCCTGCCAAAACGATCGGGACCAGCCACCAACCGAAGAAGTGAGTTGGTAGAGGTTGATGAGCCTCCTCGTGCTACGACTGAGCCGCACAATGTCACCGCTCGGAGCTTAGCTACCAACACGATAATGGAATCAAAGGGCAAGCGCATCGTAACTGGGAGCGGGTCGGTGTAAAGAGGTAATCCGGACCCGATGAGGATCTCAGCTCCGTCGCAGTACGGGAACAAAGTGGCAACGAGGCAGATTTTCGACACTTGAGAGCCTCGAAGTTGTATGGCGAAGCTCACTACGGTCGCAATCAATCAAGTTGTGTGAGTTCGCCATGGCTGTCGGCCGCCCATCTTTCAAAATCAGGAAAGAACTCATACCAGTGGCTACATAACAAGCATAAATAGCAGTTTTGAGAAACTGGAAGTTCTTGGACGCTTCTGACCTGGCCGATTCAAATCTGAAGCTTGCCATAAATCTCCTAATAGACAGTTTTCGTTTACGACGAGTACTTATCCGATTTGAATAATGCGCTAATATTTACGTGAAATCCATGGAAACATAGGTTACATTACTTTCTTCTCATTGAATAAGGAGTGCGCGAGTCACCGCATCGAGTAGCTGGAAATAACTTCACCGCCGCTTCATGGTTTTCAAATGATAGGTACTGGGAGTTCCCTAAAGGCCACGCTGATAGTGTTGGGGGAAGCATCGTGATTCTGTCAAACAGAAAAGTTGTTGCTTGCTCAATTGTAAAGTTAGCATACAAATTGAGTAAGAATTTGGATTCATAGTTACTCAGAACATCAGTGATCATAGCTAGCTAAAGCTAACGCTCCAGCCCGTTGCATCCAATTATTACGCAGGTCTAAAGAGGATTCGCATTTCCTTAGACGGTAAACTAGCGCTCGAGTGCCAATTTATTCAAGAACAGAACCAGAAGCTCACTGGTAGCAGGCTTGCGACGCTCGCTTAAAGCCAACGATGTGACCTCGCATTTGACACATCAAGCGGCACGCTAGATGTGTATCCTCTGGAAACTTCATTACACTGTATCAAGTAGTACAGTACATCATGTCACACGTATCGTAGATATTGCTACCTAGCGCAAGAAGTCACCAGTATTAGCTCAGCGTTCCGTGCTAGACCAAGATGGAAACCGCATATGTGCTAAAGTCTCTCAATGACTTCAGCACATTGTAGTGTAGCGTCTCACATATTATGTGTAAATCACCTAATTTGGGAGTCATTAGAGTTGAGTAGCTTTAAATCAAAAGAGACGTTAACTAATTGAGTACGCATTTACTTTGCATGTGCGAGGCCATAGAAAACTGTTACTATAAGGTATAAGCATTGTAGAAATCTAAGTAGACTAAGATATCAATTTTGCCATCATCCAATCAGCATCGCTGAATAGTCCCCAAAGACTAGCAAATGAACAAGCGCGATTGGTTTAGTGGTAAAATCGTTGCTTGCCAAGGATAGAGGTTAACCTCTATTAAGAATTGCAATGGCCCCGTGTTCGATTCACGGATCGCGCATTTTTGTAGCACTCACAATTTTTTACGATTTGTCCATAATTTTTAAGAAGCTTCAACTTCCTTGGGCACCAGAACCTTTTTTGTTTCTTTTCCAAAAATAAGAGTACCCACAATTAATGGGCCCGAGCGTGTTGTATTCTCCACTCATCTCAGCTATGACTGCAGGCAGGGGCTGTCGTAAGCACGCCCATTTTCTGCAATCCGAATCCAGACATGCGGAATAAGCCAAGCAATTGTCTTCACCATTACAACTCCCAATATGATCTTGTGTGTTCATGCTGTGTGGGGGTTCCTTGTATTCCTCTGCCACAAGAGTCATTGGATATTTGAAAGCATGAGGCGTCAAGCTCACAAGCGCGGTGCGATCGCACAATTTTGCAAACCTGGTAAGCACTTCCTCTTCTGGAGTTACGACAGCTGATGGGTTACAGCTCGTGTGTACCCTGCATTCTGTAATCAATAGAACTCACCGTTTCTTACATCCGGATTACTCAGTGTAAATGCAAAGCTGCTCATTTGATTGAAGAGCACTACTGCGTTGCAAATTGTACTTTAAGCATAGTAGAACGAATACTTACGCTTCTTTTCTTTGAACTTTGAGACTACATTCTAGCTCCCTCGCGCGGAAGCTTACCCCTTGTCTGTATGTCATACACGGAAAACGTGTAGACGTCTTGATCATGTACATCTTATCACTATCTGTGTGACGCATGCTTCGCCTCATTTTATGCTGCCATTCAACATCGTAAGACTGAATGGAGTAGGCAGAAAACTATGTGGCTTTGTCCACTGGTACTTCTTAAGATAATAGTCGCCGTTAGCTAGTGCTCGTATAAGCGTACGCCACTGAAGAAACCCCGCTCGGTAAGTTTTGAGGGTCTTTGAGCTGGCATAGAATAGGAAAGGATTTATCATCTCACAGAATGTTACATGATGGGTCGCCTTCCAGGCTTGGGTCTCATACCCGGCACCCGGCCGATGCGGTGAGGTCGATTTTAGCTTTTGAGTCCCATGTGAGCTAGGAGCCATTGGTACGGATCTCCACGGGTATGAGAGCGTGGCTGCCGCGTGGCTTAATGCTACTCCGTGAGTTCAGACGAGCTACTTCGAAGTACTTTGTTGGTAGCGTCAAAAACAACATTAGAAATCGAAAGAGGTTCTCGGAAGGCGACCGCGGGATACAGTTCATTCACGGTACTTCGCGTGCTCCAAGGGCATTGAAGCAGCATATGAAATCAACACCAAAAGTTGTCGGTGAGAATTTACAGGGCAAGACACTGTTCTTCTATTTGAGGACCAAGAACGTGGTATTGGGAGGATCTGGGCAGAGTCTCTTCCGGCAGACCAATATGCATAGGGAACGTAAAGTCACACCCCCGTATTTGACAGCACATTCTGAGGTATTTCAACGGTACCAATGCAGATAGGGAATTATCCCCGCCAATCTCATGGGACAGATTACGAGAATACAACGTGGGCAATAAACCAAGCTTTCTTCGGGTAGCATAGGCATAATCCTTCACACCGAACCGATCTCACCATGGCGCTTGTCTCCTTTATACCCCTCACATCACCAGATCCAATCAGTGCTGACATGAATCACATCAGACGAGAGATATCTCACCAAAGACGATTCGTTCATACTCGGCACGCCTTGGTATTACAATCTCAAGCCTTGGACCCTTGGTTTTTCTGCAGGTACCTATGCATTGGTTAGACGAGCCGTTTTGATCAAAAGGTTTATACTGTACAATATCAAATCTGAACTAGCAATGTTGTTCGGAAGCACTTCTGAACTAAGCTTTACTGTTTCTGGGAGCCGAGACGCTCGCACCATATCCTGGTAAGTCAAATCAAGGGTTTGTTTGGCTATGTTACTTTATTGTATGACAGCAGGGTATCCGATGTGGAGATGCCGTGAGAAACTCAACTGTTGTTGTCACTACAATACTACAAGTATAAGTTCACTTGAATTTGACCTTGAGCAACATTCCTATCCATCCTATCACTCACTCATATTTTAATTTCAAAATCCTCTATCAGATTTCCACCTCTTGAAGGGACGGCAGCAAAATGTGGTTTCCTATTCTGCTTTCGTTGTTTTCGTTAACAAATGCTGCGGATCCCAGAACAGTATTCGATGCAAATGGCATTTCTCTTTGGGAGAAGATGGAGGAGATGGAGAGACAACTGTCTGCTCCAGATCGCCTCAACAGTGTTGTTGCCCCATGTAGCGTTAACGCGTTCAATCCTCCAACTCAAGGTCAACAAACTTCTGCCGAATGGGTCAGGGTAGTCTTCCATGATGCGATAACTAAAAACATTGAAGGGCCTGGACTAGGGTAAGTTTGACATTGTATCTCGACCATCGCTATGTTCATTAATCATTCACTTAGTGGTCTTGATGCGTCGATAGGCTTTGAGTCGGGAAGACCGGAAAATGCGGGTATTTTCATAGACATTTCTATCGGCCAGGTAAGAAAGAATTCTTGTATATCGGCCCAGAACATATAGCTAACCTACTCAGTTCGACCAATTCAGTAGTGTCTACCTGTCTATGGCCGATCTCATTGGCGTTGTAAGTAATTGACCCTCGATTTATCGTCTGCGGAACTGAGACTTGATATAGGGGTTATCAGATTCGCTAGCCCTTTGCTCAAATAACTTCAGACGCCTTCCGATTAAAGTGGGTAGAGTCGATGCTACCCAGGCTGGCCCTTTCGGTGTTCCAGGTCCAGAAGATTCCCTGGATTTTGCAACTGAAGCGTTCGTGAGGGCAGGTTTCACGCCTGCCGAAATGATCCAGGCAGTGTAAGTTGTTCTGTAAACTTCTCTCTATCATATCGTGCATACCACTAACATGCTCTATCAGTGCATGCGGACACTCACTCGGTGGTGTCCATGGAGAGAACTTTCCAGATATCGGGCTCCCAACCTGCCATGAAGAGCCTTGTCCAGGTGGAGATCCGGAAAAGTGAGTGTTGCGTTGGCTTTATAGATGAAATGTCTAATCATGGGATAGCACATTTGGCCGCAAGCCATTTGATAGCACTCCAGCCAATTTCGATAACGTTGGTGTCCAGGAATATCTTACTGGTACCGGTCTCAAAGGAGGCCCTCTAGTTGTGGGACCAAATGCCACGAATTCTGATCTTCGAATATTCGATTCAGATCAAAACGTTACTATCACCGCCATGTCGAGTCCTCAGTCATTTCAAGATACCTGCTTTACGATCTTCGATAAAATGATGAATACTGTTCCGGATTCTGTGGTACTCTCCGAACCTGTCACCGTCAGACCATGGATCATGCGCGAGAGTTACATCGATCTGACGTCTACAGGCGTGGTCAATTTTACTGGTACCATTTCGGGGCGTGGTCCAACGGCTCCCCCTAGCGTTGCTACCTACCAGTTCAATCTAGCAGATGGTGCGAATCTTGGAACATTGCAAAGCCAAACTGGAGGTGCGTCTCAATTGCGACTATAACTCTCATCTCAAGCCATAGAGGTTATCCTGTGATAGCTAACGCTCATGTTGATAGTCGTCTTTCCTCCGTCTACTTCTAATGGCGAGCCACTGCCTCCGACCTCAGAAAACATCGGTTATGGTATCATTAAGGAATATCCATTCTGGAATCTCATCGAGAACAACCAGCAAGTTGTATCTATCAACATCACTAGCCCAGGAAGCACCTACTTCAATCCAATCAACAGGAACATTTTGGTGGTGCCTTCACAGAGTTTCGTTCAACAAAATAGCGGCGGTGTTGGGAAATGGCAGCTCCGAGTTGCAGTAAGTCTTTGAATATTACAATGATCCTATTATGACATTGTCGTACGCGATATACTAATTGTCCCGTCTCTAGGTCGCAAAAAGCATGTCTACTACCAGCTCGCAACCAACAGTCACTGCTTTCAGCCCCACACCACAGGAAGGCACGAGGGCCGCGAAAATTGTTGCTTCGACAGGAACTTTACAATTTGAAAAGACGCTAGGAAATTATAACATCTACAAGACGTCCACTTTCTCGCCTAGCCTTGGGCCAGGAAGTAGTGGCGCTGCGATCTTCGCAGTGAAATTGGGATCATTGATAGCTGATAAAGCTAGTGGTGGACTATTCCAGACAACATGTACCGCGAATGATATCTCAACGTGCTAAACGTCTACCTCTGTAAATAGACGGAGGCGGGGAGTCAGTAAGGCGGGTGTTTCAGCGGGGATATGCTATGATGACGTATCAATTACACTTCCTTACGATTCGTTGCTTGTGTTTGGTGGGAAGATTGGCTTTCACAATAGGATTTCATTAGGAAGGAGCTACCAAGAAGTCATATATTTTTCCCTCGTGGTGACATCCGATTTGACGTTGTTTATTCTGCTCACCGCCAGATCACCTCTTTGTCGTTTGCAGTATCGTGTGTTTCGATCTGAGAGCCCAGACATATGCAAAGCGTCATCTTCTCGCCGGAAGGAAACAATGGCACCTTCCCGATACCGCAAGTTCGATGTGGCATGGAGGTACAGCCTACATATTCAATCCCTCGGCTCAGTAGATGCAATTGCAGGAGCGGAATGCATCGGCTAAGGTCAGTCAGGTCTTTTGAAGACCATATATCTCATCATCTCAAACAGCACGGCATGACACAAACAGATCATTTGTCACTTCTGGACCGAGATAGATCTCAGGCACATATGGTTACCCACATCCAATTGCCTTGTCACAAACAAATTAGCTACCCCGCTCCGGACACTTATTCAGGTGATCAGCACTCTCCCGAGAAGATCGGGAAGACCACAGACGTAGAATCTCGAAAACATTGTGATAGATCATAGAGCACGTTTTGATTGGAGCCTCAGTAGTGAGAGAACACGGGAACCGAATGGCGTTGCCAAAATCCGACTATAATATGCTGTGCAAATGCCGGGGGTCTTCCGGATGGGAGCGGAAAGTCGTACCGAGCTAAGTTTGTGCAATCTGGGGTCGAGAAGTTGATGTCGAGGTTGATTATAGAACTACATTGTGCACTAGCCCGTTGCTATGCACGCTGCTCGGCACGCGGCATCAATTTCGAGCTTCCACTGTTACACAAAACGCCATTACCACTTCATCATCTAGCCAGAGTTTCTGCCAACTGCCAATGTTGTACAACAGCCATAGAGGTAGCGGATGTTTCGTTGAGATGGGCGCAGGAATTGGGTGCTAACTCAAGAGGAGCGCTCACTGGTGACACAAGCTCATTCCTCTGTAATACACAACCCCTCGGACGTATGAGACATATGCAAGGGCCAGCCGGCGATGAGATCGTTTTTGATCTTAGCCGAGTCCGTTTCACGATAATCGTAAACGGCAATGCGCTTGAACCATAACATGATGTCCTTGACTCCTTGGAGCATAGGTCTTGGGAATGGGCCAGACCAAATCTTGCTTATTGATCTAGTATTGTTTGTTGGTGCCACGAAAGTCAAATGGATGGCCGAGATATGATAGTAGAATGCATGCATAAGTCAGTTTGTTTGTTCGGCGCCCATGGTGCTACTGAAGCATATGAATAGTCCAGAATAACAGCTCAAGGATCTCCCCACGTCGAATTTCCAACTTCCAAAAATCTAACCAAAAGTTGATTCCAGACTTTCTCAAACTCTATTTACATTCCAAGCAACATGAAGATTCCAAGCCAGAGACTGTTCCCACAAGATCATGAGGAGTTTTGGATCAATGATTGGTTTGTTATAATTCGTATTCTGAGGACAGGGCTCCCTAAAGGTGGGCCTGCTAACATCTCCTCAGGGACGATGCAATCGTTCTGAATGACTTGAATCGAACTCTGTCCTCCCCGGTGCCGCGCTCAGCTCCAATTCCCACACCCTCGCTTGGAGATAGATACGTAGATATGCTCTCTGGGGAAGGCTCCGGTTCCACATACAACAGTAGTGCCGTTGATGAAGACCTCGAACTTTCGTGGCAGAATTTTGAGGACGAAGTCCCGGATGATGTGTCAGAGAACGTTCCAGAGGACGTTCGAGATGTTGGGACGCACTTTGCAGATTCGATGAGTCTCGACGGCATTGACTCGCTAACGACGAGAGCTTCCATAAATCTTGAAGACCAGCCCGTCGATGGCGCTCCTGACTTAGAGAGGGTCCAATTGGGCGAGCACCTTGCCGGAAGAGAGAACACAATGTTGAATTTAATGGACATCCTGGAGATGCGGGCACCTCGGCACTTCCACAACAGTCAAAGAGTCGATGGGGTTGGCACAGCTCCCGAAGTAGGGAATGTTGATGTTTTTGAATTGCTTGAGGAAGTGGACGTGGTGGGCGACGAGAATGAGAGTGAGATTTCGGATTTCATTCTAGGATAAGTTGCGTGGCGAACGTCTTCCAAGTGTCGCAGCCCATTCAAGCAATTATTTTGCTTGTGCGACGAGATGTGCCATGTCCCCTCAGGAATTCTATTTTCCAAACGAGATCGAGTGGTGTTGAGACTCGCATGCCTGTTTACGTCGTCCTTCGAGAGTTTTCATCTGGTCCCATCATGTAATGGCTTGATAATTATCATGGGGGATAATGCTGTGCTTTGGATATTAATGAGAGTGCTACTCAGTTTCTAATTAATTGCGTTCGTGCGTATCTAGAAAATCATCAAAGAAGACATATCATGCTGTCCACCTAGTTGTTAATTCATAATCGTGAAATGATATCCATATGGCTGACATGGTCAGTAATCTACCGACAATCAAACATCGATGGGTCAATTACTCAATCGAACTGAATAAAGGATTTCAGACACAGACGACCTAAGTCTACTGGTCTGAACAGGGAGCAGAAACATAGGGATGGGTACCGGAGCCTTCCGATGGTCATGTCAGGTGACAATGACAGTGATAGCAATAGCAAGATAGTAACAACGATAGCGATGGTAGTCTGCTTAGTCGGAACAGATTTAGTGGATAGTGTTAGTAATTGAATGAGTATTGATAGACCCGCCAATCGTAAAACTTCCATAGAATGGCAGCTAGGCTACAAAGGGGACCAGTGCCTGGTTTTAAGATATCAATATTCTTGAGGAAATAGATAGCCTCAAAGCCAATTGAATGAACAAGACCGTCAGACTACTACCGTATTGATGTGTTGGGTACCAGTCCATCAATAGGTGATATTGGTGGCTAGAATGGCACAAATCGAGGCTTTCCTTCAGTCCTACGCTAACTACAAGTGCTCAGTGGATAACGAAGAGTGATCCTTTCTCTCAGTAGTGTGCGACACGGGATCCTCGATTTTGGGAATAAAAAGTTCCACATGTATCATTTGGTCGCCGAGCTTCGGTGACTAGCTCTAGACTCGAGACCACGCTTTGCCAAATCCTAGTCTTAAGACTACCAGCGAGGGTAATCAGGAAAGTAGTGAAATGCGAATCGGGGGGACCCCTACATGGTAAGTCTAGCTAGAGACACTGGTGAACCAGTACTAGCTGTAGCGAAGCCGTGTAGAGAAGCAGATGTGAGCGACTGTAAGGCAATGGATTTAAGCCTTCAGTAGCCTTGCGTCTCGTCCAAATACCATCTGCTAGCCGAGTGTGAGTTCCGAGGTTCGATACAAGTCTTGACCAGATCCTCGACTGGTAAATCAGCACTAGAATACGATTGATTTTCAGTGGGGTAGTCAGCACACGGCGTCCACTCTATTGATCAGCTCCGATATTGACACCTAGCTTCTCCAATGCGCCCAACGTTTGCTTGATCAGACCTTGCATGTCATCCACGACAGCTACTCCCATTGTCTTTCCAAGGATCTGCACATTTCCTCTCTTTGTGTATCCCTCAGGACAACACACCACCACTTTCTTTCCCCTTCCAGTGACGAAGCCCAATTCTAGCAACGTGATCGGCGCTTCCTTCGGCCTTCCCTTCGTGTCCACCCCAGATGGGAAGTTCACAACCACTATGTCTGCAGCTTGCAAAGCACTGAGTTCCCATGACACTTGTGCGACAAATTTCGGCTCGTCGAGATGTTCTTTCCAGCTGCCGTCCCAATCGCGACGTAGAGGATTGATGATGGCGATTGGGAGGCGCTCAAGGGACTCCGAAAGCTGCTCGCGCCAACAGTCGTTCTCAGGCGATATGAAGCCCGCAAGAAAGACAGAGGGCTTCCCCAGGGGATTCGGAAAAGGCTCAGGAGCCTTTATGATGGTAGCTTGGCGAGCATGAGGCTTTGGCGCAGACATCGTTGCAAGCGGCATCAACTGGCGTGTTTGTCTCTTTAGATAGTTTGTCACAGCAGCAGCGAGCATTGAATTCGTAACCACCTATACTTAACAAGCTTTCAACATCTTTAGGGGTGAGGATGTGATTCCAGGTCGCCGCTTGAGGAGTTCTTGAGGAGGTGTCGTTACGCCCCCACCAAAGCCAAGCGAGATGACAGGGGAAGAAATACGAGACAAGCTGTTATGGCGCTCTCCAAAACTCCCCAAAAACACCAACGTACATTCTACAACACATTCGCCGCCAACGAACATCACGGTCGCCAGTCCGCAATTTCACCCACAGCAGCTCGACGGCGGGGTTTGTTGTGCTCTATTAATAGCCTGTCCAACAGCTCCGTGTCCTTTTGCATCGTTGTTGCTCCTAGCACTTTTGCTACAACCTTGGTCCCAAGTATTATACGCTTTCATTCGTTCAAGTAAACAGGATGTTCTTACGAAGCCGTTCCGTCTCGCTGTAGCTCGATTCCCAGTCAAAGGAAAATTTTGGCACCTCCGTTCTGTTGCGACGTCAGGACAAAACCAGCGAGGGAGTCGAAAGGTTTGGTCGCCAAAAGTGCTTGTCCACCTCCATGAAACCTGCAATCCTGACGACAACATCGCTATTACATCAATCACAATACTGCGCCACGGTCATTGAATAGGGTAGGTATGGTTAATGACAATATATCGGTACTTATCTCCTCAGCTCGGCTCGGCATGCTTCACATCCAGGTGGCCTGTGTTGGTGGATGTTTTGTCTTCGTCGGGCGGTTATGCATGGCAGCGGAACGGGTCGTCACCCGCTGTTCTTCACAGAAAAGGCTTCTCAAAAGCAGATATTTGGCATCGCTGAATGCTTGCTAGTGACTTCCCAATTCTTGGAACTTGTGTGTATAGTTACCCAAGTCTTCCAGATATTGATCATACTGGCTAAATATCACTAGCTCAGTGTGTTCTATGCCTAGACAGCACATCTAAGTGACGTGGTAATGGTCTGGTTGACGTCCGAGCCATTACATCCTTCTTGAATGCGACCTAAGTGGACCGCGTGTGCAGACCCAATGGGGTTCTCACATTGCCGCCGCCATCTTGACAAAAGCTGTGTTATACCCTGTCTTCATGTTATATCAACACATCTTTTTATACAAATTTAACCGCAGAGCATTTGTTTCTTTCATCTTTCTTTTTTCGCGCCATCTTTTTCTCTATTTCCAGGCTGCGATTGAAGTCTTAATGCCCGAACCTCACGACTTACCTTCACTTCACACTTTCCCATCTACAGTCAATATATCAGTAAAGGGGATCTTCCAATCATGATCGCTGAACCGACGCGAGTCTCACTATATCCATCTGTCAAATGGGTGAACGTCGAGGCTTGCGTGGGTTCTCTCCAAGGGATGGTCGAAATGTTACTATGAGTCGTCCTGCAAACGTTACGCTCTCTGCCACCTCGAACTTTACAGTTCCTCGACAGACTAGCGTCCTATTACCATCTGCGACAAAAACAAGTATACTTCGTCTATTCGTATCTTCGACAGTAGTTAAGATGGTGACCATATCAAGCGTTATTTCTGATACAACACCACCTTCAACTCGAAGTGTTGACCCGAGTACGACTACAGCCCTTGCGTACGCCACTACGACGGTCGCAACGACTTTCTCCACATCTAGGACTTCCATTCTTTCTCTCACAAACCCTACTGTCTCGGTACCTACATCTACCACCTCATCTCCACCACCAACATCTTCAGCAGTATCATCTCCTACTCCTACGCCAACAGTAGCTGGGCTTCCGCAAACTATCTTCATCGTCCTTCTTGTGGTCAGCTTCTTCGTCCTTCTGTGCTCAATCTTGGTCATTTCATACTTAGCATATCGCAACAAGAAACGTCAAAGGATTACGAAGATCTTAGCCCACACATCTTGGACGTCGGAGTATCAGGAATCAGAGGCTGCTAGTCCAACACTCCCCTTCGCATGTGGCCAGCAGATACCTGACCACGGAATTGGAGGACAGAGAAAGAAAAGTGTCTACGAACTCGAAGTGATCAGGCGAAAAACGGCGATGTGCGAGTTATCATAACCACTTGTTGTGCTGTACGAAACAGACCGATGTTGAGATTTGGCGATGTATGATCTTAGATCTTGCTGGCTGTCTACACGCTAATAATGGAAAATTTTAGATCAGACGAATTAGCTTGTCTAGTTTCTTCTTGGACCGCGCCTAGATGATTTAGCGCTTACATCGAGACCGCAATCGCCATCTATTACAACGACTAGCCATGGCCATCCGTAAGTTTATTCTCACAAGCTGATCGCCGAGGCTGCGAAATGCATTCTGCTCTTAGCAAGAACGATCTCGCTTCAGGCAAAATTGTTTCACGTACCGAGGATGATTCTGACCATAATAGCCTCAATTCGATCGAGGTCACCAACCGCAGGGTAGACAAGGCCGCTTCATGTACTGTGTGTACCGTATCGGTGTCTCCATCCTCTAGTGGACTTGACGCTTTGCGTCATTCATATGTCGGACACATCTACACATTACGAAACGTTGCGGCGGCTTCCGACGTGGGTTGCAGTATACACTCGAGAACATACATCACCATTTAGAGATAATTAATTAATTCTCTGCAACTCTTCATATATAATTTCTAGAAACTCACATCTTAGTCGACACTACTTCACGATGCATCCTATATGGATAAGGTATATTTCCACTTGCGCCGCGGGGTGGGTGTGAGTGACTTGCCTTATGAAGACATTCATAATTAGCCCGATGGCAGATCTTCCACCGAGCACGACAAATCTCACGAATGCCGGCGCTTCCCCCACAATAAATTTCCCGATTGCGACCAAACGATGCAGATAAGGGCAAGCTTAATGTACAAGCTTGCGGCTAGAAGCCGGAGAGCACGCCAAGTGAGGCGGCTGCCTGGCATTAACACAACTACCAGGCTTGCAACACCTTGCTGGTCCTTCTCAGTGGCCCAAAACCCTTACAACATTTCGGCAGGTACAGTACAACATTTACATGGTACGACACAAGTCCCTGTACACACCCCGCTCCGAGGATATAAGCGTGTATTTGCCATCATTTTTGGATGATAGTCTGCAACTTTCGAGAATTCGGACCTGCAACGATGCTCACTATCAAAACTCTCGTCCTTGCTCTCGCTCTCTCGACATACGGTCTTGCGTCACCAACCCAAAAATGCAGCATTAGGGAGAAACTTTCGGCGCCGCCAGCGGGATGGATTAGAGATGTTGGTAATAAGCTTGACAAAGAGACCGCGACAATAAAGTTGAGAATCGGTTTGGTCCAAGAGGACATGGATAAATTCCATGATATGCTCACCAAGGTAAATATATCTATGTCATCTATCTATTCGGACTCAGTCCTAAAATCATCTAGATCTCGACCCCTGGCGACGAACTCTACGGAAAGCATCTTCCTCAGCATGCGATAGACGCTATGATAGCTCCCAAGCAACGTTCCAAGGATCTCGTGATGCGTTGGCTAGAGGAGGAAGGAATGAGAGATCTAGCGGAGTTCTCGCCCAGATCGGATTCAGTCATCATTGAGGGGAGCATTAAGCAAATTGAGAGGCTTCTGAAGACAGAGTACACTCCCTTTGGTAAGCTCACTGCCCACGTGTTATCCTGTTTTCCCCTTTTCTTTTCTCGCACCGTAAATCTTGCCTATCACAATGACGTGCTAGTGTCGTCTGCTTCCAGCCACTCGGCTATTGGCTTCTGCTAACATACAGCAGTTCACACCAAGACGAATGATAAAGCTATTCGAACCCTCGAATACAGCCTCCCAGATGTTTTGAGCGGACATGTAAATTATGCTCAGCCAACAACATTCTTTGGCTTGAGAGAATTGAGGTCTACAATCAGCGAAGTTAAGCCAGTATCTGAATTCAATAACGCCGGCATCGGAAATGTGGAAGCCGTTGCAGCAGTCCCCGGTTGCACGGGCTCCAGTATCACGCCAATTTGCTTAGCCAACCTTTACAGCTTCACGAATGCCGCAAATCAAAGCGTTGGCAAGATGGGCATTGCCGGCTTTCTCAAACAGCATCCAGTCAAGACTGATCTTACTACCTTTATGAACAGATACGCATATTTCGACAACAAGGCACAAACATATACTTGCGAGCTTCTCAACGGCGGCACATGTCCAACAACAGATACTGAAGCTCACATCATAGAAGCAAATCTTGATGTCCAATACGCTCGTGCTATAACATCTAACATCCCAAATGTCTACTACAGTGTTGGCGGGAATGGTCCTTCGCTCGGCGATGGACAGAACACCAATGAACCTTGGCTCGAATGGCTCGACTATATGCTCGCACTTCCGGATGCCTCCCTCCCAAATACGGTCTCGATCTCTTATGGAGACGACTCGGCAACGATTCCTCAAGACTACGCCATTGCTCAGTGCAATCTTTTCTCGCAGCTTGGTGCTCGAGGTGTGTCTGTCCTAGTCGCGTCCGGCGACTCTGGTGTCGGAGATAGCTGTACTATTAATGGCAAGAAACAGTTCACCACTATTTTCCCAGGGGGTTGTCCATGGGTGACAACTGTTGGTGGGACTACGGGTACTTCAACTGAAGGAGCCTGGACAGGCGGTGGTGGTGGATTCTCTGAAATATTCGCTCGTCCAGCTTACCAGAATGCGACAGTCAACAAATGGCTTGCTTCAGACACCACGCACACGGCAGTATCAAAATATTTCAACAGCAGCGGACGTGCTTATCCTGATATCTCGGCTCAAGCTACGGACTTCATAGTTATGCTACTTGGTAATGCGGCTGGCATTAGCGGTACCAGTGCGGCGACTCCAACATTCGCAAGTGTGATCCAATTACTCAATAGCGACAGAATCGCGGCTGGAAAGAAAGGGTTGGGTTTCTTGAACCCCTGGCTGTATGGCGTCGGTGCTACGGGTATGAATGATATCACTGTTGGCAAGATCTATGGTTGTAGAGGCATCATCTCCGGAGCTGGATTCTCGGCTGTCTCTGTAAGTTACCTCCTGATTCTCCCCATTCTCTTAGACGCTTCGACATTAATTGGTACACCGTTGACTAACCTTCGACATAGGGATGGGATCCTGCTACAGGGCTAGGAACTCCAAACTACGTGAAAATGTTGGCGATCTCGGATGCGACTTATTAATGTGCATGGCCCTATAGACATCTGGAATGATTTATGAACGAACGATAGACGCGACTTATGCTTCGGGATTCTAGTATCTGGCTCCCTCGCAGTACAATATATGATATCCTGCCTCTATCTGTCCCGGATCATCTCTAATGACATTCGATTCCCTTCAATCTCCATAGAGTACCCCGCCAATTCTACACAATTCTCCTTACTACTTTCCTACCCAATTCTTATTACCGTTTCTATTGTTTACTACTAACCTCTTGTCAACCCTATAAGTAGCGAATACAATTGTTGAAGCGAAATTCTAGATAAGAGTCTAGGGAACGATCAAAGAAAGTAAACAGCTCGAAAGTGTCGGATGATGCCTAGCGAGGTATTACATATCGCTCCAGCAGTCTGAGATATAGAGCACATTGACACTAAGTCCGAGTAAGTACCGGAAATGATAGTAGCAGGGTAAACCAATGGTAAAACTGAAAATACATTGTATATGCACCTGAATCTCTTTAGATATCATCTGACATTTCTCCAAGAAATCACATTATTACCCAGGTCACCAGAAAAAGAAATGATGAGTCTGGACATCTCCTCTTACCTGGAGAAATTCCAAAGCATAAATGAAAAATACACGCAAGCAATTGGAAGGCTCCTGATCCATTTGTCAATAGCACCTCTGCCAGCTCTAGGAAATTGATATAGGAGCGTCATAGATATTCAATCAATATTAAAATCTTCGAAGGTTTCATTTATTCAACAGTAGATGGTGATAAATTCGCGTTACTAAGCGGACCACACACCTCGTCCCATTGTCGTGGGGCGGAAAACGACTAATGATCAGAATTCAATTAAAACCTTGAGAGCCTTGTTCTTTGCTGCAGTACCGAAAGTACTGTATGCGGATTCAATCTCATTAAACATAAATCCTACAATATTTTGTTAGCCCTATTGCGAACAGTAGATCTGAGAGGGAAAATTACGATGCGTGACGAGTTGTGATGGACCAATCTTCCCCGAAAGTGCTAATTTCATGAGCATGGGAGTAGTGGTCGTATCCACTAATCTAGTGGTGATAGCTAAAATCATTAGTTGAAATCATAAGAAGCGATACATCAATCTCCGGGAAACTTACAAACGTTTTGTGACCATAAGCTCTCTAGATGTAAGTCAACCTTTGTACCGTGCACACCCACATTTGCAAGCACTCCCCCGGGAGCAACCAGGTTCTGGCATAGATCAAAAGTCGCAGGTATTCCAACAGCTTCAATGACAGTATCGCAGCCCTTCCCATCAGTGAGGCTCTTGACAATCTCTTCTGCTTTGCCATCTCGAGAGTCCACAACATGATGTGCCCCGAGTGATTTGGCGACTTCTAAACGATTGGGATCCGTGTCAATCACTATTATGATAGATGGAGAGAATAGCTGCGCGGTAATCATTGCTGCGAGACCGACCGGGCCACCACCCACAATGACAACGGTGCTTCCAGGTTCGACCTTTCCATTTAGTACACCACATTCGAGGCCGGTTGGGAATATATCGCTCAGCATCACCAGTGCAGACTCATCGGCACCATCAGGAATCGGATATAATGAGGAATTGGCATGGGGAATTCGGACATATTCTGCTTGCGTGCCGTCGATCGAATTACCTAAAATCCAGCCTGAGCATAATTATTAGCATTCGACTGATACCCAATTCTAGGGGGAAAACCAACCTCCAGTTTTGCAATGTGAGTACATGCCTCTACGGCAGTATTCACAAGTGGCACATGAAGATATGCATGATATCAAGACGTGGTCTCCTTTTTTGAATCCTGCGACAGAAGCTCCCAACTCTTGGATTATCCCAACCCCCTCATGGCCCAATATCGTCCCTGGTCGACACGTAGCCACATCCCCCTTACCGATATGCAGATCTGTTCCACAGAGAGTTGTCTTGGAAAGTTTGACGATTGCGTCCGTCGATTGCAAGATCGTAGGCTTAGGTCTTTCCTCGAGCCTAAAATTTCCAATCCCTTTGTACACAAGCGCATTCATCGTCGTGTATAAGGCTCGCCGGATCGAAGAAAGAAGTAAGCGGTTATTCAGTGGAGAGCGAAGACTTCTAAACGTTTGCATCACAGAAGGCTCGCAAAACAGGGTCGATGTAAAATGTGATTGAACTTTGGGAGCCTCCCTCCTAATATAACGGGTATGGGAAGGCCATGGTTGGAAGACATCTCATGTTTCCGCATGAATAGCTCAGTAGTTTATGGAATCGTACGATGGTAATCCCAATTCACAAAGATGTTTTGTGGCCGTACACGCAAGTGGGGTGATGTTCCTGGGTTCCAACGTTGTATTTGAAGTCTCCCGGTACTCGCAAGATGCCTTATGTAAGCTGTGAGCTTCCCCGGATTTTCCTGTCTAGCCTCGATTTCTAATCCCCCAGAGCCTCAACATCTTGTTATATTCAACGTCTTAAATCCCCAGAGGAGACAGCTTGACAGCGTTCCCGAAAAGCCTGCATATCGAAGTAGCATCCAATGTCACGCCACCCAGCCATCTCGAGTCAGGAACGTACCACCCTCACCCTATTTTTTCCCAGGCTCCTCGGTGATGTCTATCTACAACCACTTTTTGTCGCCAACGATAGTTCCAGTATAATGGGCAGTGCTTTTCCGTGCTCTTTGAGCATGCTATGACTAATGAAGCTTCCCCAGATAGCCGCCTGAAAAGGGAGAGTCAGTACGGAGTTGTCCCTTTTTTGCTTCACGTCTACGAATCATTACTGTAACACGCAGCAGGCGCCATGGAAGAGCTCGATCTGCGCATCTATCAACGCAATTGAGGGCACCTCATACGATCACGCGGAGTGGAAGTCCAGGTCCAGCCAGCAAACAGATCTCTTGGCGAATCCTGCAACCGTTATCATGTCAGAAATTTGATTGTGTCACCCGTCTGATGGCGCTCACGAATCTTCGTGGCCTCCTATCAAATTGTACAAAATCAGCCTCCTAAATGCTGTGGCGCTGTTATCAGGCTACCATTGGCGAGTGCCGAAGTAAGACACATGGAAGCATCGCTACAATGTTCATCCGCATTTTCACCCGTCCCTCCTTCTACTTCGAAGTAGAAATGTCTTCGAATATCAGAGGCTCTCGAGTCAGGGCACCTCTCCTACTGAAGACAACTTACCCAAATTCTGCTGGTCTGATGCAAAATTATCCCAAGGCCAAGCCTTGGAATCACTCTAGTGAGTCTGTTCACATTGCCTTGTTGTGTGCGGAAAAATGAATCTCGTGTGGTCAAACCCTCAGCCTGAAAGGAGTCAATATTTATTTTGCTGCATGTGTGTCTTGGCAAGTGTAAGGCTCTGTACAAGGCTCTGCAAAGACTGATAACGTTCGGAGACGGGCATATTGATTATTTCAAGGTTTATGGTGCATCTATGCTACTCCATATGCTGGGAATTCTCCTTGTGGGCTTCATTGGCAGGGGCATTGTACGGAACCCAACCGTTATGCTACCCCTGTCATAGCTGTTCAGCTCAGATTGAAGGCTTGTTTATCAGTATTTGAAAGCCCATAAATATCACAAATGGTCGCCTGCCTTGAGCGTTCTAAAGTCTTGCTTGGACCCACGCCACGATCTTTGTAGCAATAATGATTCAAGTACGACGGTCTTTAAGCTTAGCGATCCTACTATCAACCCTTTTACTGAGCCCTGTCGTTCATGGCTTGCGTCTGGCCGGGCGCAAGTTGCAGCTGGGCATCGGTTCAAGGGATGATGGCCCTCCAGAGGCAGCTCTCTTTGAAATGAAGAAATCGGGAAGTGAGAACGCCTTTGGAGAGATGCCCCTAAGTGGGAGAGATCTCGTAGCTTCATGGCTGGGTAAACGCGCATGCGTAGATACTGGCTATGTTCCCTGCACAAGTTAGTTGTTCGATCTCTATTTTAGGTTCTCACTTCTAATAGCTATTAGCTTCCTACGGATGCTGTCCAAGCGGGGATACCTGTTGTACTCTGGGATGTTGCAAGCCGGGGAAAAACTGCTGTCCTAACTCTCTCTACTGCGCCGACGAAGGAGACAAATGTTGTGGTTCTCTTGGGACATGTCCTTCAGGCTGGAGTTGCTGTGGAGTCATCGGCTGCTCTCCTGATGGAGGAGAATGTTGTTCAAATGGGAATTACTGTGATGCTGGAAACCACTGCTATATTTCTAACGGTGTTCATGCTTGTTGTACAGACTCCAGCTGTACGGCTCATGTCGGCGAGGATGGGTCTACATCCACTCGTGGTGGTGGAGGGTCGCCCAGTACAGACGATGATACTACTCCGACGCCTCCCCCGACAACAGCAGCCCCACCGCTGACAGGAACAACCGATCTTCCACCTCCTGTGACCGCTTCGATCGATTATTTCTTCACATACTCTTGGTATTACCTTTCATGGTATTGGATCTATTCAACAACTCGATTTGTCGTTACTACAGATTCCACTTACACTTCAATATACATAACGACCACTATCACTATCAAAGAAACAGATTCGTATAGCGCGAGATCAAGCTTCCGAGACATAACTGCATATTCCCTCACAACTACCGCGCCTCCAGAAGCATCCTCCGTATATTTCGCTGTTGCGCCATCCCCGTCGACCTTACCAGAAGCTACGAATGGTAGCCTTCCCACATCTCCTACACCTGAGGGGAATGATGGAGAAAATGGTGGCGGTGGTGGGGTGGAGACGGTTCGAGCATCGGCAAGCTCGTCATCTGTCGCCCAAAGTGCTGCGACACATAGGACCTTACGTCTTGGGGATTCCTGGGTGATGGTTGGATTTTTCGGTATATCTCTTGCTTCTGGAATTTTGATGGTGTGGTTGTGAGTTGTGGCGTATATATACGACTGTCATGCATATTGCGACTTAATATGGGAAATGTATGAAGGTTATTTGTTGATGAACTGGTTGATGAACCCACATATGGAAGACTGGTAATATTGTATCTAGTACCGTGTCCGGTAGCTAGCACACCCCAGCAGCTCTCGGGAAATGTATTCTTTTCCGGCATATTCCACAAATCTCAGAGAAATTGTTCTGACTTCCTGCCGCCAACTCTTTCTTGCTCATCAAAACTTCACGTGTTTTAGCTCCAGGAGCAGAAATGCTTATCCCCACATAATTCGCCTGTTGAAATAATGCTTACTAAGCCTGCATGACCGTGCGCAGTGCAGAGACTTACACTCAAATCTGTACTGTAGTTGCTTCTCTCTTCATCATCAATAA
>QYAH01000312.1:0-28384 GCA_003988945.1 Chaetoscypha palmicola | reverse complement strand
ATTATATATAGTATCTTTTCTATATCCTCTATATTAGTACCTAATAAGGACTTACTATTAGCCTTAGAATACACTCCTATATACCTCTTCTCAGCCTGTAAATCAGCTTGTGTCGTTATATATATATAATAGAAGAACTATAACTTTATTTTAATATAATATATATTAAATATATAATAGCTTTTAAAGAAGCTTTAACCTTTACTTTTATGTATTCTTTTATAATTTTAATATTCTTAAAAATATATTTTATAAAGAAAGAAAATAAGTTAATTAATTAATTTTAAAATTTATATCTTTTATTTTATATTTATAATATTCTAAATTATTATTAAAACTATTAATATTTATAGAAATATTAAAAGTAAGTTATATAATACTTTAATAATCTAATAATATAATATTTAGAGAATAATAATATATAATAGATTTAAGGTTACTTTAAAAGAATAAGTATAAAAGATATTAGAATAATATTCTCTTAGAGAGAGTTCTAATTTATAATATTAAAGATATAAAGCTACTAAATACTATACTAGACTTATAAGAAGAGAACTTCCTTATAGAACCCTGTTATAAGTAATTATCTAGACAGTACTAGCTGTCTTCTTCGAACGTGTAGTAACGTGTTCTTTACTTGTGATGATAGCAATTAGACCCTGAGTGACGTTAGTAAACATACTAAAGCAAGGCGAGTTTACATTACTTACAATACATGAGTTGACAAACCAGCAGATACCCCCAAGGAAAACAAAGGCAAGAGTAGTTCTCCACTGCGCGCAGCCTGCTGAATTGACGATGGCTGATGTTGCGGTATTTACGGGATAATCTCTCCAGTAATATCCCCAATAGTAGCCCCAGTAATTGTACTGCCAGTACGCTGTGCAGGCATGTCCTCCACTCAGCTGTAGATAAAATGTCAGCTACCCGATGCGTGGTAAGTTATAGCAAGTCTACTTACGTTTTCCAAGAGTCCGAAAGAGACCATCCACATAACAAAGATTGCGAAGTCGAGAGGAAAAGCCCAGAATGCATGAATGAAGGGCGGTAGGAATATGAGAGCGAATGCTATGCTGATACCAGCAAGGGCTTCTGTGTAGATGATTCGTGAATCTAGACTACCGCCACCTTTGCCGATCAGATAGAGGCCATGCCCAACGATCCCAGCAACAATAGCTGCCGAGCAAAGAGCAAGGAGGCGAAAAACRACGTTTGCGATACGAGCGCCGGTGCCCATGATGAGTAGATAGATAGTAGTGATATCTTAATTTGAGATGTTCGATTGTTGCACAGCAGTTGATAAATTTATTCCTGTTGCCAGTAGGATTGTGTCTAGGAGAAACTATTAAGTGGTGTCCAAACATTGTTCCTCGTTCATGGATGCTCTTTATTAGCACCTGTAATCTTTCCGCATGCAAACAAACACTGAAAGCATGTCTACCCACTGCTTGCAGCAATAGTGTCTCGGGATTTCGTTTGCGACACATTCCAGCAGATGGCGGAGGAGAATGTCAAGTGCTCTTGGCGATCGAAACAAAAAGAAAATGTGGTAATTGGTTGCTCGGGATCTTCCGAGACTGACTGAGCGACGGATATACAGAGTGATGTTAAAAGGCTAGTGGTCAATGTTGTAATTCAATCGTTGAGTCTTTTCGTACTACTTAATACTTAAAGTACTCCTATCACTCGACAAGAATCTCAAATCACCCGAATACAGCTAATCAAGATACCGGAATACTAGCGATTCACTATTTAGAGTAGAGCGACCTTCAATGCAGAAACGTTAAAACTTTGAGTGTCGGCTTCCATGATTGCTAAGAGCCCAGAAGTATATGACAAAACGCTGTTCACGCTCAATCTGATAACGTTTGCAACTGAATAAGCATGCGCGCGGTACTACTATGAGGATGATCATCCTCAACTTGGTTGAAGAGCTCGCCAACCGGCTCACTATTGCCGGTATTGCACGAACCGTTTAAATCACGCTCTATTTCTTTTGTTCAGTCGCTCCCGAAACCTCCGGTGTCCATTTGGGGGCAATGTACGACTTGTTCTCATTTCAGATCTCAGCCAGGTCTTCGCTTTACGTGTATGCGGCCATCGGATCTGCTATATCTCTTCCAGGCCAGGAGCGAACGAGATGCGAGTCCAGTAGGAACCGAATAAATCTAGGGCGCACCAAGCATGATAAGCTTAAAATCCAGGTAAGACAGGTACCTGCAGACCAATCACTAGCTCTCGCATTTTGGCAAAAGCTTATTGAGTACTTAAGTACCTATGACATGCTTGGCAATGCTTACTTAAACAGCCTATGCAGTACTGGTGGTATATCTAGTGAAAGCGCCAATAATGTGTACTTGCCGGACAATCTCTCAGTCAGAGTTCCAGCTCTGTTTGTATAGCGAAGGAGCAGGTGTCCAAACGACGGTATTTTTAAGCCAAATTAAAGCATGGACTTCTGCGGTGTGCGATCCAGGCTCTGAGTGATTGGCGACGCAATCTCTTCACTTCGGTATGGCTATGCAGTATCGTAACTATCGTCACTGCAACTTCTGTGACTGCATACGGAGCTGCATACTTTCGGGCACCACGAATATGGAAGGCATCGTTATAGCGCTCTCACTATTCATGCCAGCTATCACCATTGCAATTTCCTTGCCACAGCGAACGCTATACAGGGTCTATATTTGGTTTGGGTTTTCGCAGCACCAGCCATTATCGGATTTGTATCAGCGTCTGTATTTTGGTGGTCATGCAGACACTCAGGTGAGTTTCGGTCTCACTGAAATATGTCTAGTACATCAGCAGCCTTATCAGTCCTACTCAAGATGATTGGCCGTTGTTGGTAGATAAAGTCGCTCACGCATCGACCTGAAGCCGTATAAGTGATCGAAAGTCCAATACTGACTCGGAAGTAGACGATGAGAATTTCTTCGTACATGTTGACGATATCATCGATCATCGAACCACATTGGTGATGAGAAGATCAGCTTCGACGAAAAGAAGAACACGGTTGGCATTGATGAGAAAACAATGGGCGAAGGAACCATCAATGAGGTCGAGCCATCGCATCTTGAGACCAAGCAATGAAATGCTTGAAGATAGATGTTTCCAGACCTATCGACTCATCCCCACCTTGTTACTCTTCGACCAGCGAGGCAGTGGTACCACTTCTGGAAAATTCAAGAGCCTGGTTGAAGTGGCTCCCACAGCTATCCAGTCCTACGTAGGGATGAGGCTATCGATGGGAAGGTCCATCAACGAAGGGAAACAGACGAATCTGTGGAGCGCAGGACCAGAGAACAAGACGGGTCGCTACTAGTGAGTTGAACGAAGACCTCCCTCTCATTTTCTCAAGTACAACTTCACACAACCCTGTGTTCCGCTGGCAATGAAGTTGTGCCAAATTATCTGTAGCCAAGGATTTACTTGATGCTCCATATTGTCTATGGTTCACACGATACTTGGGTGCCTCATAGATTGTCAGTTTCTAGAGAAAACATGGTGGCCTTTCAAGGGACCTGATCTCTTTATCAGCTGTTGGGTTTCTTGCAACTAATGCGCTTCTAACGGACGGGTGCGCATCAMATAGCCCAGAGGCTCAGAGGCCAATAGGAAAGAATATAGTACTAGAGGCAAAGCGCTAACTAGGCCTGAAGAGTATTACCTGGGTTCCGATCTGGAAATTGTATCGACGCCCGTGGTTCTGGAGTATGGGCCAAGAGAAGAGATCCATCATGAGCAGCAAATATGTAAAGGGTGAAACGAGTCCTCGAGATCATCATATAGGACCAGGAGTCCAGAGGGCCCTAATGCTTGATATTGGAAAGTGAGATGCCATGTGGGAGTATGCCGCTTGCTACTTCACACGTATATCCCTAGCAGGGGGCACAATCCTTAGATATAACAGGGAGTGACAAGGGATAGGGTATCTTAACACTAGAGTAGGCCAAACTGACGTGTACCGAATATTGGTAGCATTGCCGATGCCAGTACTGCATTGTACCATGGTTTGATCGCAGCACTCTATCCGTGGAATGAGCTGGAGAGGAAACTGACTTGAGTCTTATCTGTTTACCATTCGTGCAGCCTTGAATCTGCTCAACTTCTTTGGCCCTCCTTCCTCCTCTGTGAATGGCACTATTTCAGTCTCCTGCTCGAGAAAACCACCCTGACGTTGGATCATCCTATTACGTGACTTGTTATACTCTGTGGCCACTTCTTGGCGCAGAAGCTGAGGGTCCAACTCGTTCGGTGGCGTTGCAAAAGAATTTAGAGCAACATCGCGCTCCACGATTCTTGTTGAAAGGGTTCTTCCTTCGGGCCCAGTCGGTGGTGTGCGAGCTTGGGCCGCTGACATTTCATCATGGGAGGGAGGGGGGAACTGGCTTGGGAGGGAGTTCATAGAATGCTGTGAGGACGAGCGATTTTGGCCTGCCGGATTTGCTGAATCCTTTGATAGGGCAGTGGTGGTCGAAGCACGAGCTTGCTTAAAGCGGGACACCTTGCCCGTCGAAGTCGGAGCAGCCGATTGCATAGAACCGATACGTTCTACAATGTTGCCGATCGGCGCATCTCCCGTAGGACTGTTAGCAGAAGTCTGGGTCATGGGGGCGGTTGTGTCAATGTTCTGCGAGAATCGAACAGATTTCCTCGCCTTGACTCCATCTTCGACTCTGGAATGACTTGTATTCGAGCATTTCTCGGCGCCGTTTATCGATACACGCCCAATGTCTTCCGTTGTAAACTCAATGTCACTAGCTTTCTTGCCGATGTTGTCCATCATTCTGGCATCTAGTCGTTTCTCCAGCGCCATCATCTCCTGTTGTAATTCTTCATTCATGATCCGATCCGTAGATCTTCCAAACTGATCTTCGTCGTCCAAACTGCTCGTGTCATCTTCATCAAAGTCCTCACCGCTCCAATCGCTGCCTTCTTCGAGATCCAGTTCGGCCACCACTGACCCGACTTCGGACAGTCCATATTGTAACATCTGCTGCCGTAGAGTGGCGTCTTCCATTGACTCGTTCACAGGTATGATGGGAGGCTCCGTGGGCTCCCCTTCTGGTTTCCTTCCCAGGCTCATGATGGCATCGATTCTCTTACTCGTCGCTGACTTTTCGATGCCTGGTCCAGACTTGGTGTCTTCGGAGAACGTAACACCCTTTTTCATGGGCTTCTGCTGATCGGGCTCTTTCGGTATATCTACTTCTTCTGAGCCTGATACATGCTCCCCAACGGTCGAACGCGTGCTTGTAGCTAGCATGTGATCTGTTGACGCCGGTACATCCTGTCCTGCAACTTTTTGGAGGACCTCTAACAATTGTGGCTTGGCGCTGCCTGGTGTTGACATATGACTGGAGATGACATTTCCTTCCTCATCTAGCTCCTCGACGATATCTGTCAGCGGCAAACCCTCTTCGTTCCTGACTTCTGGCGTACTGATGATCGTCGCCGCTGCGAGCTTGTGCTCTGCTGCATCGAGTTGCTGCTGAATAGTGCGTACATTTTGTGCCACATAATCTAGACGCCGGTCTAGCAGGTTGATGACTTGTACTGTGCTTCGCTTTGTAGTGATGCCTAGGATGTCTGCGATCTCCTTTTGGTTGACTAGATCTCCCTCGTATGCCTTCCCAATCTCGTCTAGCTTGCCATGATCTATAGGTCCTACAGCCAGGATTTCTTCTCTGAGACCTTCATACTCCGCTTCCCAAGTCTGCCAGTGTCGCAGAGATTTGCGCAATTTAGCGATGTTCTCCTCCAGCAGTTTTCGATGACGTTCGAGGTCAAGAAAACTATCCTTGACGGGCGCCGACATGGTAACGACGCAGAGTGTTTGTTTTTCAAAAGAAGAGTCTAGATGTACGGAGTAGAGGAAACAGGGTTTGGATGCGGCGCTTATATAAGCGTGCCGGCAGCGCAGACCTAACATGGTGGATGATCCTAGGCCTAGTCGTAAGTACTGCATCAGTACTTACGACATCAGAACATTTTCGCTCATTAAGCAGAACATTGACTGGTTTGATTTCATAGACTTATCAATGCCGAAAAGGAAGGCAAAGGACTCGGACGTCGATGACGCCAATGCACCTCCTCGTCGGTCGAGTCGGAAAACCAGCACTCGGGACCTGAAGCAAGAAGATATGTATGCACCGCAAAGAACCCCCCCTGCTTCGGCAAAGAAGTCTGGTCCGAAATCAACAAAGAGTAGTCTTGATGGCACTCAAATAAGGACCGAAATAGCCAAGGACAATGATGKTAACAAGACTCTTGTAAGAATGCGCGTTTCTAAATATGCTTGTGCACCCGTACCTATATCATATGACTCTTGAGCTGGACAGCAAGTTTTAGTATTAATAAAACAAGATCATCCCGAAGCCGAGTTGCGGATGTGAGGCGGGCACCTAGTATCGTGGATTCATTCCGTCCATCTCCATCAAGCTGACTATAATTTCTGACAAGTCGACTCAGGTCTCTCAGCCCAGCCAGATTGTTGGCACTACAAGTGCAAATGGGAACGAGAAGGCAACAGATCGTCAATACTGGCTACTGAAAGCCGAACCGGAATCYCGTATTGAGAAGGGCCATGACATCAAGTTCTCCATCGATGATCTTGCTGCSAAAACCGAGCCTGAGCCGTGGGATGGTGAGTTTCATAGCGCGGTGTTAGGTCAAGTCGGCTGACCAGATCATATAGGTATTCGAAATTTTGCGGGTCGGTTACTTCCCTCTTTCAAATGACAAAAAATCATGGAGCTCTGACATAGAATAGCGCGGAACAATCTCAGGGCCATGAAAAAAGGGGATCTAGCATTCTTCTATCACTCGAGCTGCAAGGTGCCAGCTATTGTTGGGATTATGGAAATAGTCGAAGAGCACAGCCCTGATTGTAAGCTATGGCTCGCTCCTTCCTACGTAACAATCGTTCCTAATCAACACTTTTACTCTTAGTGTCCGCACAAGACCCCTCAAAGCCATATTATGATCCAAAGTCTAAACCAGAAGACCCAAAATGGTCTGTTGTACATGTCATCTTTCGTCAGAAGCTTGTTACACCGGTGACTCTTAGAGAATTGAAAGAATGGCAGATGCGGAAGGGTAGCCCATTGGAGAACATGCAGATGCTAAAGTTAACTAGGATGAGTGTAAGCAAGGTTACTGCTAAGGAATGGGAGTTTCTATCAGAGAAGATGAAGGAACGGGGAGATGTTATCAAATAACTTAGTCGCTGAAGTGCCGTAAACCGTTGGGTGCATTCGGGCAGTTCGTGTGTAAAACGACTTACTTCTATCTGCAAAAACGTGGCTTCTTGCAAATTGTGTTTGGGGTATAGCATTCATGAGTCTAAGCTGCTGGTGCTCAACTTTATGAGTTGGCTTTGACTTTTTGTACCGGAAACATCATCCGAGCATGAGGAACTGYTCAGACTATATGTCACTTGATGATTTCCGCGCCAAGATGTGATAGATATCAATCGAATACTAGAGAATTCAAGTCTGTAGCACGAATTAGAGATCTGCATCTCTAGTTCAACCTTCGCACTTATGTCTCTTTTGCGTATTTAGCTTTTCTTGTCGATTTCTAAGAGCAGCGAGCAGGATTCTGGAGGGACTAGACTGTTAACATTTCCTCACCATACGCCAGTCCTGGTGGACCACAAGGGGTGTTCTTTTTCTGATCGGATTCAAAAGGATGATTTGGAATAGCAGAGCCGATAGAGATTCAATTGTCAATACTAGTAGTAAGCGGGAATAAGATACATGGTCTCAAAGAGTCTTGTTGAAAAATATAATTTCTATTACATTCTAAGGAGATCGTAGGAATAGAAGTAGGAAATCAACCAGCTTCTCCTTGCAATTTTACAACCTAGTCATCTCATTGTAGTTACCTGAGGAAGTTGTTGCCAGCCTTCGCCACAGCTCGTGAAGCACGCCGGAGGACGCCTGGTTTATTAGATGCCTTTGGTGGCGAGAATGACCCATTTCAACGGCTTGAGACCATCTTCAGTCCGAGATAGTGAGATCACAGTGTCATCAACTGTATCCTGGGGAAGAAAAATCTCCAGGGATGAATGGGCAGTTTTCGCATCACAGACCTCAGCGAATTGATGGTACGGAATACTGAACTTCAACGTCTCGTCAGCATAAACCTGGTGATATTGCACTTCTTCAAACCCAGGGAGAAGGGCGAGCGGGTATGAAAGAGAGAACTTAAGTGTAGTCGGTTGAGGACCTAGATAGCGTTCGTGTACGCTTGAACAGCTTGACTTCGAGCGTTTAAGCACTCTGGAAGGCCGCGGAGGATGCCATGCTCCATTTGTGCGAATATAACGGGTAATGGGTTTACTCATTTTTCCACAAGGTTGGGTTGTCAAGCTTTGAGAAGTCTCTTTTGAGTAGCTTGCTGGAGCAGAGATGGCATTCGTGATGTGATTCGAATTGAATTTCGACATCTAATTGTGCGGGCAAATATACATTTTCTGTGGTTCTGTTTGTAGTATATAGCCGAATAAACAACGAGTCTAGAACAATGGGCTTTGTTCTGCTAGGTTGTTTGAATGTCTTCTTTGACTTACCTAGTACTTGATGAAACAAATGGTGGCGTCGACACTTATGAGATAGTGAACAAGTCCCGGACCTTTCGGGACAGTCTTTCATTGTGGAATAGAAGTCGTCGGCTAAGCGAGCCTCCTTTCTGGACAAGCCTGGGTGAATTATCTAGTAATTGACCAACCCTTTCTCAATTGAAATGCAGCATTCCGCTAGATTTCGAATGCGAGGACTTGGCCGGTATCAGTTGCACCTCAATTCGAGGAGTAAAAGGATGCCCGATATGCCTGCGCGTCCCGTCAAAAGTAGTAGCAAACAATGGAATTCATCAAACAGGCTAGCGAGTGGGATTAAATAAATTTCATAAGTGATTATAGATGGATATTATCGATTTCCTCATCCTTACGCGAAGACGGGGGACGGGGGAAGACAAAGTACTTGAAATATTGACCGTTATGAGTGACCACCTATCACAGCTGCAGTCAGAAAAACTGGCTCTCAGGCTCGCAGTCTTCCCATGCTTTGTCCAGAGAGCGCTGGTTCCAGCTATCATTTATCGTAGGGTCGTACGTCCTCCACGTGCTCAGGGACTACCGTTGGAATGCCCCCAGACCCGCGATGACCACGGTGCTGCTGAGAATTTGAGTCGCAGAAGCATAATCTACTCTTCTGGGTCGTTCCAAGTGGCAGATGTTCTCTGAGTCGATCGAACACGGGAGAGGAGAACGGATGTACTGGTTTTGTTGGACTCTTGTTCACCCTGTCATTTATCGGAACCGATGGTCCATATTCGCGGTAAGTACGATGGATGTGGACTTTATCAAGAGGACGTTTGGCTTTGGATATTCCATGCTTGTGGTATCGAAATCCTCGCGAAGTCTTCCTTGCTGGAGCTGTAAGTTTGAATCCAGAACCAGTTTTCAACACCACTTTCGGAGAAGCTTGAAATGAGTCTGCATCATGTACTTTCCAGAGTGATGAGCGACATATCGTCTTTCCTGTAATGTCAGCCATGCTGGGCCTCTGRAGAGCTTTGGGTGGAGGTGAGCTTGTAGAAGCATCCAATTTACCCTGTGATTCCACGGAGGGATCAGTACCTTCCTCCTCATCTGAAGACTCATCTGAAACGTCGTATTGATCTATGTCTGGATCAGTACCTTCCTCCTCATCTGAAGACTCATCTGAAAAGTTGTATTGATCTAAGTGTGGATCACTTGGGTCTGCTGGTTCGAGCGTGGGGTCGGGTATGTAAAACGATACCTGGCTCTTGATTCGGTTCCGTGCTACTTCCAACTTTTTAAGATAGTCTGGCATCGTGACTTTGCTCCTATGTAATCTTCTTGGTCAGATAAGATCAGTGAGTGCTTCAGTAGACAAATCTTGATTGAGTCTTGTTCTGTTAAGCCTCTAGCTAGATCCTCATCGACAATGGCGGTTTTATAGGACGACAGAGAACAGGTCCATGAAAGTACTGAAACAACCGCTTTGTGAGCGGGTAGGCAAATGGTGTTTTGTTCTTGTTYRAGACCACTGTTGTAATTMTCGGCTCCTCTGTACAGAATCAGTTTCAATAGACAGAGACAACACCTACACAGTACACTTAAATTTGACAGTCGGGCAAGAAGTCTGCGTAAAGTGCGTAAAGTGCATGTATATCCTGCAAGTGATAATTTCACAGTAAAGAGTTCAAGCAATCAATACAACTAGAAATACTTCCAGTATAGTAACAAAATAACATTCATAGTCGCTCACTCATCGTTTATGCTCTCTTAAGAACGCCTTGAGCACCGTAAGTAATGAATCGTTCATTCTTGCCAGAGTAACAAACAACCAGGCAGTGACCATTGCAAATATGTTCCTCGATTAAAGATATCCTTTGTATTCACCCCTCGATAGTTACAATATGTGTATTTGCATACCAAATTATAAGCAGCCGTAGCAGCGAWAAAGTCAAGTCCCAAGAACTCCGCGCTGGCGCTGAAATGCAAACATAGTATGGCAATCTCAACCTTATTTCCGAGTTGACTATTGTCGCTGCCGTTTCACAGTCCTATTCGGACGTCTGAACAGTCTCAAGAAATTTTCTTGACTCTATTCTTCGCAATATCAAGCTTGCCTTTCACGCGATCGACATCCTCGTCGACTATCGACAGCAGACTATTCTGATATTCCAATTCCTCGTTGATCTGTATTCCCATCTCCCTCTGTCTTCTCACAATCTTGGCCAATTCCTCGACATCTAGATCTTGATTCTGCATTAGCTGTTTCTGCAGCTGAAGGACACCATCGTTGTCCAATTCCCGGGTTTTATCGGTCTCCGGAACTGGCGCACCCAACACCCTTCCACCTGGCCTTGAAACTCCTGGACCAAACAGTGCACTCTTGTCGGCTGTTGAAGCAGCCCCCGAACCTCCATTCGCTGAAGAGGAGTGACTTTTGACAGCAAGACTAACAGCCAACTTCTCCAAACCGTCTCTTTCCACTCTTGCACTCCCCAGTAAATCACGTCTCCGCCTTAACTCGCCAGCCCCGACCTTCGATCCCTCGCCTCTCTTGTCCGCGTCTCCCATAATCTTCAACCCCTCCTCCAAATTCCCAAGCAGCCCCCCAGCTTTGACCAGACACCGCTTCGCGTTCGCACCAGCTTCGTGTTGGGCTTGCGCAGTCGTAGCCCCGTCTCTCCGTCCCAAAAAGAGGCGTGCATCGTGTAATTGTCCTTTCATTTCACGGTGGAGATCGAGCCAAATTCCAGGATCGCTGGCTACTTGTCCTGCATCTTTCCCCAAGCCTCCTCGATTCCTAGCTGCTATCAGCTCCCCACGCGCCGAGCTTCCACTACCACTAGAACTACTTGGTAGATTCAAGAACGTGCGCCATAGACTGGTGTCTCTCCATCTCCGATCTGGACCTTCTGCGATAGCCCGGAGATATGCTTCAAGTGCTACTCGTCGTGTTTCAGTTAGTGCTGGTGATGAAGCTGTTGATGTGAACCATGATTTTGCAGGTAGCGGTGCCGGAGGAGGGGCTGTGACGATCGAAGTGAGCGACGCATGGAGACTGAGGAAATCAGAGTAGCGTTTCTGTACTACGAATGTCCGGAGGGGGAGGCGAAGGGTAATGTTGTACAAGGTGTATGGCTTCGTGTTCGAGTCGCTATGAAGGATCGTAGAGGGGATTGAGATCTCGAGGGGTGGTGCCATCTCGGCGTGGCCAGACAGGTATTCGAAGCAATCTGATATGGGTAGGAGGGTTGTCACGTTGTTTTCGTAAGAATTGTTGTTCGCAGAGGTTGCATTATGATGTTGTTCTCGAGTTGCCTTGGACGACGTGCGTCGTGCTCGTGACAAGGATGGTCCCATATCTGGGCAAGGTCAGCCTTGGCGATAAGGGAAGGCTGCGGGAAGTGGGTAGCCTCTTTGACCCCTTTTCTACTTCTTATATCCAAGATACTTGACAACATATTAATCGCGGACACTCACACGTGGGCGGGATGGAATTTGTGATCTCCAGGTCTGCGTCCAGAACGCTTCTTGCATTGTGATTCACAGCTCCCTTGTCGCTACCGTAGGCAGGAAACAAAATACATCTGAATTGGCGCTCATCTCATTATTCATGCATGTCCCTTTCTCGGTATGCTCTAACTCCAGCAATAACATACCAAAGTATTGCAATCTGCACAGCCCTTGTGTCTACCATTCCCGTCCTTCCTCCCATCATGAAAACATCCGCGGGGTATAACTAAAAAGTCTCTTGATCATCAACCTCGGCTTCAGCAGGAATCTCGAAACCCTCCTCTGTCGAATATAGGATGGCCTGGATATGTTTGATCAGTCCGTCCTCTTGTCTCTCGATTTCCGGATCCTCTTCGCATGCTTGTTGAACGAGTAGTTCGATGTCCCGGAGTTTGCTAAAGTAGAAATCTCGCTCGCGTTCTAAACCTTGAACTGTCTCTTTGAGGGTGTTGTTTTCTGCTGCCATTGCAGCACTTGCTGGACCACCACCGACACTCTTCCCAACGCGCGCGCCGCCAGTCGTGGGGGTTGTTCCTCGCCGCGCTGCACCCGCCGAGGCTCTTGGGGCTGCCGCCGCTGGAGCTGGGGCACCTGAGCCTCGTCGTCGCGCAACAGCATCGTAGTCACCTCCAGGATAGTATTGATCCCAATATCTCTTACTCCACTGAAGAAATTCGAGATTATCTTGCATCTTGCATTTGATGAGCTGTTCAACATTTACCGGCCGGTCAATACCATGTGCCTTGAAGCAGTCTAGGAGTCCTGATTAGCAGGATCCCTTGCTACAATCTGCTAATAAGCGCTCACTTTGTAATATTTTGAAGTTTTGCAGGTATGCGTATTCCGTATTGACGTTGAACTTGACTCTCGCCATGGGTACATCGAGAAAGATGCTGTCGAAAACCTGACACAAGGCCGCACTGCAATCAMACAGTCAGCAAACAGTCAGTCTTCAGACCATCTTTCGAATCATGCCTAGAAGAGACGCGCATAGAAGGGGATCAACCGTACCCAGTTCCACATTGTTCAACTTTTGTGATATTTAGTTGAAGCAGGTTGTTAAGCCATGCCACAAGTTCCTGTCTTCAGGCCGCGCTGTCAGCCAATTTCCTGTGCCTGGAGGCGGCCTCATGCAGAGTAAAATCCGAAGCGACGAACCTTGATTCTCCCATCGTAGAAGTGCTGTGTGATGTGTAGCGGAGGGTACTCGTATAGGATGTTGGTACAGTAGATAGAGGGGAAAATGTGATGGGCCTTGGATGTTGTTTGTGCCGGTCCAAGCGTTTCTATCGGCGAGGCGATGGAGATGGTGGTTCAGGGATTGGATTACACAAAATAAACCTGGGCGGTGTTTTGGTTGGAAGCTCCAGGATCTCGCGTCTTCCAAAAAAAACCCACGCACGTGATCCGTCTAATTCGGGGCCGGGTCCTGGAGCGCCTTAAAGCCCCACCACGCTTCCCCTTTCAAGACGAGGGGAGATTGGAGGACCAGATCAATTGTTAAGAGGGTTTAGTCACTCGGTCGACAACGAAATCAGTCGAGGGTCATATTGTAGCTGGTTGTTATCCCAAATGTCGCTATTGCAGCATTTCAACAGCTCATATGCCGCGAAGCTTTAGCATATTTTGAGCAGCTCAAGACATCTCACTAGTTGTCTTGATTTCTTATAAATGTCACATGTTTCAAATCAAGAGCACAGCATGATTCAAATGTGCCACACAAGGCAACGATGGCACAGTAGTTTCATTAATTCGAGACCAAAACTCTAGCTGCCCGATTGCAGAGCAGTTTCATGCCCAAGGTCCCGGGTCCAAGCCCTTCTTGGTAGTCGTGTTTGTCTTCGTCTTCTGGTCGCCGCCAGCGTAATGCAAGAAATAGTCTCAGAAAAGTATTATATACATTGAGAAGTATAAGGTGRGTCTCTCATGGGACAAAATATACTCGGTCACAGCCTGTAGCTGCGACCATAGGTCGTTACATACAATCTATCTTCTTTATGATTGTTGGAAAACAGCGAGGGTCGCACAGAAATTATTCCTATTGTCCCGGTCGAGAGCGGCGGACTGGCCGTTGACGGTGACCATATTGGCGGATGCTTTCGTGGAAAGACCGTACATGTGAATGCCACTGGAATTCTCGATAGAGAACATGTGGGTCTGACAGTTTTGGGTATCGAGACAAACTTGGGAGTAGTTATCCTAAGGCAAGATGTTAGCGGAACGCGTTCGGAGCTTGGAAATGAGCCTGAACACTTACAAAGAAAGAGTAAAGGCCAGCTCCGTGGACAAATACGTCCTTTGAGTTGACGACTCGAAGACCCCAGGCTTTATTATTGGCACTGTCACCGGAGAAGACAGGGTCGGTAAATGCTGAGTTGGAGGTGAATGGTGTAGTTGAGTCAGGGTTGCTCTGGTAATAAGGTGTCTCCGTCTGAATCAAAGCCATGTATACATTGGCGGCGTTGGAGATTTGATAATTGTAGAGAACGCTGTGCTCCGAACTGGTGCCATAGAGCCATGCTGGACCTTGGGCCGACTCGATCAAAACTCCACGGCCATTGAAGAGATTGATCTGGTTGTGATCGCCAAGATCGAGCTCATGATCAGCAACCCAGAACCAGTTGTTCTCCAGATAGATACTTGCCCTGCTGGTGACATGAAGGAGGAGGAAAGCGCCCATGCATGCAGGATTTGCCGGAGCAGTGACAGCGGGATTCTTGGAACAGGTGTTTGACTGAAGTTGAGTGCCAGCCGTGCCACCGATGCGGAAATGAACATCCCACATACCAGCGGAGCCTTGATTAGCTTGAGCCAGATTCCATTCCATCAAGATAGCACCCGGTTGCGGACCAAGGGTCTCGAAGATCAGATCAGACATTTCTACTGAGCCGGARTCTCCTGGATTGCCAACGCGGAAGACGGCTTTCGGATTGTTTTGATCTTTGAACGCATTTCCACCAGCCATTATAAGAGGCCACATCTCACCCGTGATTTTGATATTGRTAGGAACTTGAACAGTGTTGGTAATGACGTAGGCGCCATGGTCAAAGTAGACAACATCGTTRGCGCCAACGGAGTTGAACAGAATTTGGATGGCTTGGGTATCATCCGTAACACCATCGCCTTTAGCACCAGCAGCTTTGACACTTTTGAAGGAGGAGACCGCAAGGCTCTCATATTGAGGCTTGGATCGGGTAAAAAAGTGACCAGCACCGTTGAGAAGAACACCAGGTCTGCCAGGAGCAGCCATTGGACCTTGATTTGCCTGGCCTGCATTRGGACTGAGATATCCACGTCCTTGTCCCCACAAACCGACCTTCTGGTTTCCGGCAAGGAGAGTGGCGTTGTTAGCGGAATTTGCAACAGCAACAGGAACATTTGCGGAGAAATCAACGTTGTCAATGATAAGAGTGCCGTTGGTAGCCCCTTCAGAGGTCGAATAGGCSGTGGATATTCCAACGGGAGTGTTGGAAATGGTACTGTCAACCAGCAGAATGGAGCCGACAGCTTGACTGGCCGTGCCTCCATTAGCCATATCAATACCAATGCCGCAATTGTTAATCGTGATACCAGAGAGGGTCCAGGCCTGTGGGGTAAAYGTTAGAAGAAAACGTGATGCTGCCGAGAGCCACTTACCCAGTTCCAGTTCATGAAGATTGCGGTCTGGCAATTATTGAAGATCAAGTTGCGGGTAGTGAACTGTTGATTCCCAAAGAAAGCCCCATATTTGCCGCCATTAAAGGTAAGATCGGTCATGAAACCACCGGAGCCGTTGTCCATAAAGATACCCTGCTGGCGATTTTCAGTGCCGCCATCAGTTCTCATATTGAAAACAATGTTTTGCAGACTAGTAGCCTGGGCGACTTGCCAATGAATACCAGCTCCGGAATTAACGGGCATGTCAGTAGTGTCAATGACGAAGTTTCGAATCTGGCGGAAGAAGTTGTTCTGGTTCGTATACCAATTGAAGCCACCATCTGCATATGGATCAGAGTCTAGGAGCGCAATTCCTTGGAAATTTGGCAGAGCCTTGATGGTGGGAACGCTGACAGCATCACCAACGAACTGAGTGTAGTAAAGCTGAACGATAGGACGGCTGATCCTATATGTACCGGGCGGGAAATATACCAGAGCCGGCGTTGTGGTTGAGCTGTCACAACCTTGCCCACAACGGTTCCCGAGAGTGATAGCGGCATTAATGGCAGCAGTATCGTCGGTAGATCCTGGTCTCGTGTCAGATTTCGTTGATGTGCTGGACAGAGATCGAGGACTACATACCATCCCCAGTAGCGCCAAAGTCTTTGACGTTGCGAAAGATTTGATAGCCACCAGCACCATAACCGATGGTGCCCTGACGAGCAATAGATGAAACCCAATAAGAGCTGGCAGCCACCTCTTGAGCTTCTGGCATCGGCGCGGGAGCACCCGAGACAAGCAGCAAGAGGCGTAAGGCTACGAGAAAAGATATGAATGAGAAGATCGCCATCGTGAAGTAGTACCGGCTGCTATGAGATGTTTTGAAGGAATGTGTTGACTGTCGCCAAATGATTGTTAGCCAAATTCAAGATGTTGCGTTTCGAAATGAACAGAGATGCGCTGCCGCCCGAACTTGGTGTCTGAGATTAAGTCGCTTCCAGAGCAGTACTTGATGAGGTGGATGTCGAGATTGTAAAGATCAAAAAAGGGAAGAAGTGTGTTTGGTGTAGAGGGATGCAGGTGATGAGGGATCAAAATGATTTTATAGGAAAACACAATGGCTATTGTGATTGCMATTGTCGTCTAGCCATTGTGATGAATGGGCGACGCTAGTCACATTGCGAGGCAGGCGCGAATATGCCAAAAAGGCCGGACGAATAGCCGAGGAATCAACAAAGCAATTGTAGGCGGGAAGACTCACCTCGAATGACGTTGGATGTTTCTGTTTTAAAGCAAGCCGATGAATGTAAGGCGTGCAATGACTGCAAGAGTCCGATGTCTTCGAGATCTCATCTTCGAGGGACGTGTCTGCCTTTATAGCGTGGGCGGCGGTTTGGTCCTCCCTCTGCAACTCTCTTCTCCAGCTGCTCCACGAGCGCAAAAGACTTACAGCTTGGTCGTCGAAAGGTTTATCCTGGAGCGTGGGAGAGGGAGAGGGAGAGGCAAGTGGAGACAGCCGACCTGGCATCAACTCATGATGAGGATCGTCTCGGACGAGGAAGTCATGTTCAACCAGCGGCATCGCGGCCGAGTCGTGGAATGCAAGTACACTCCAAAAGAACTTGTCCCCTTATTTCGTTTCTGTACTTCTGACCAGTGTCATGCGACRATTGCGAGATAGATGGGCCGACTCGAAACGGAGGGTCCAGTTGGAAAGGGGACAGACTGTCGGTGGATACAGAGATTGCTGGTCTTGTCGCCGGGGCTGGTGTGTCGGAGAAAGACGTCGAGAAGCTTGTTCTGGGCTGTTGCTGTCTCGATGAGATGAAAGTTTACTCTTYAGGGGAATGGTCATGCTTTCCAAGTTGTCTGCAAACCCACGACATTAGGACAGCTCGAAAAGCCGCTGTCCATGGGTGTAACGAGGGCTCTGAGAGGAGGAAATGGCTGTTCATGGAAGACGACCATGCTTAAAATTGGTGGGTTCCTCTTGAGGTCGAGATACTTCGTAGGGCAGAGCTCGGGAGTGAGTGAAACTCGAAGCGCGGCGTGGATGGTGGATGGTGGATCGTGGATCGTGCAGAATGGATGGATAGATGGATGGATGGATGGATGGATGGTTGGATGGGATCGTAGATTCCGTAGGGCAAGCCTCAAGCCTGCCGGAGATTTAGACTGGTGGGGCAGCTGCCAAGTGTGTGTACTTCGAAGTACTAGCGAGTAAATGCAGCCCGGGGGAAGCTATTGGAAGCAAGCGCGGATGAATTCGGGACGGGACGGGACCTAACAAACGGGGTTTAGCGAGGGGGATTTGCAACAACTTTTACTTCGAAGTATTCCGTACTTCGTAAGCAGGTTCTGACGAGAAGCCTGCCCAGGTGGTAGGTGTAGGGTAGGGTGTGACRCTTTGTCAACCCGAGAAATATAGCCGACTGTTCTCCTCGCTGGTTTATGTGCTACTGTATGCTGGAGCGCAGCGAGCAAGAGCCTCCACGGCAGTGGCCCAGCGGAGCGTCATTCCAGTCCACGGGTACGACTCGGGAGTCGGGACACTAGAAGTACTTCGGTACGGGTACTTCTACGGAGTACGTAGGTAGCTACCGGGGTGTGCAGCGTGCCCAGGTGCACAGCGCCCCATGCACCATGCACCCCGCAGAACCTTGGGACCTTGGAACCATGGAACCATGGAACCTTCAGCCTTTCCCCACAGATGTAACGTCCCTCCTTCTCCAGGTCATTCGAGAAGCATCACGACATCTTCACATTATCACATTACGGGTTGGCATTCACCCGTCAGCCACAGTACAGTACTCGAGTACCTAGGTACCTAGGTACATTGCAGGACAGTTGACCACTACTGAGTAAGTACTGTCGGCCCTATTGCAATTACAATTACAATTACAATTACAATCCGCACCTTGGTGAGACCACAGACCACAGACCACAGACTACAGACTACCCAGGCACCACGTCTGCACCACCAGATCACTTGCATAATGRCACTAGGAACTTATAAATGCTTTCGTACCTACTTACACTTACGAAGTAAGTACTCAAGTACGAAGTAAGTACTCAAGTAGGCAAGCTCGACCGGTACTCGTACTTCTTTAGACTCGGGAATAGCAGGTCTAGTGACTCTAGTCATCACAGCCCAGCCGTGACCGCGGGAGCCTCCGTCAACTGCCACCGGCTGCACACATTCAGCTGCACTCTTTTGCCACTTACACTACTACAGCTTCAGCTAGCTGATTGCACCGAGGCACATGAAAATCTTCGACTTCGAACTTTGGAAGATATTCTCTCACCCCACAGCAGACTTGCGGTCTACAGCTAGTAATATATCACACTGGTCGAGCTCTGAAGACTTGCTCTCTGCTCTCACCGAATCCTTCTGAACAAAAACTTCCTTGAATCGTGATCTAGTAACTACTCCCACGAGGATCAAGGACCGCCCCCCCGAAGATCAAGCTGCCTAAAGAAGATTCCAACTCCGACGCATGCTCCTGAGTAGCCTCCATGAGAGCCAGAGGCGAAATCAACTCGCCGAAGTGTCTTTGCTCCGAAAACTCTTCGACGATTCAGTAGTTGCTGGCGGTAGTATCGTTCTCCAAGCATCACAGGTATGGCAATGAGTAGGCCCGAGGTGTGAGATATCAATCATCATTCGGTCCGTCACTAGGATTAGAATATTCGGAGTCTATTATCCAGCAATCATCACTTGGATCAGACAAGGGGTACACTCAAGGTACATTCGAAGTCGAGGTCCCGCATCATGTGTGAGACTCATCATGTACTGTACACCTGACTTAYAAAACTTTTACACATAGACTGCAACTTGTGAAAGTCCTACAGAACAGCAGCCACACAGCTTGCAATCATCTAACATCGTCTATCCTCCGGTAGCTAATCGCAGCGAGCTGCCATTGTTGTAATGTTACTTCTTCTGCCTCGGCCTTGCATGAGCCAGGGCAAACCTTTGTCAAATATKCACATTAATAGTCAGAGCAACGTGAAAGTGCTTCAAAAGTAAAATCACCAATAAAGATTTCCAGAATGACTAGATCTGATACGCCACCATATCTTAAAAATATCTTCCTATCACCACACTGTCCCCTCACTGAAATAATAAACCAGATCCCTGTTTTGGGTAATATTGCAAATACAAGTCTGACTCTCAAACCTTCACGAGGTTCGAAACGTCTCTCATTACTAGATACTCATCTAACATCCACGGACAATTACATTGTAATTATCAGTATCGAATCTCTGACCGCACGCTTCGGGGCGTGGACGCCAGCCATTRTCGGGGTGTRGCTGCYRGCTACGCTTTAGCTAGCACGCAACGATAATCTCCTGTGCATACGATGCCAAATATTTGCGGGTAGGATGGATTTCATGGTTATTCCGCATATCAAAGAATCAATGTTAGCACGAAAGCTATTCACCTGATTCTTGAAGATGCTTCAAGGAGRGCTCACRTCGTTACAKAGCACAACCTCACCGCCATCGACACAACCGTATGACTTAYAGCCGGGTGGCATGCTGTATGTACTACGATGCTCATACATGTCCATAATGATGGAGGTATAAGCATCGTTTGGCGCGTATTTCCAGCCTCGGCCGTTGTCACGGCAGCAATGAATTACAGACTAGGTTTTGAGGGTATCATYAATTAAATGCTCTCGCTTAGGGTTTATACAMAATATACGTACCTCGGCGCGATTCTCGAGGGTATTAGCAGGTGCCAGAGATTGGCGGCCTGCGCTATCAGTCGGATTGACGACATCAATCGCGCGAGGATCGAGATTGATGTCTGGGGCAGGAGTTGCGGCGCCGAGGGAGAATAGAGTGATAAAGAAGTGCATGTTTGAGGTCTGGTTGTAGTCTTGGTAAATCTTGAAGAAATGCGAAAGGTGAGCTATTCTCCAGTAGAAAATTGGCAAGAACGAGTTGAGAAGAGTTCCATGTTATTTTGCAGGAGGGTTCACTTTGTGAACCCAGCATTCTGAAAAGAGAAGAGTTCATTTGGTGAAGAGGACCATTTGTGAATCATGGTGATCTGGAGAGGGAGCAGGTCGGTTGCAATTGCTTCTCTAATTTCAGCCAAGTGTTCATAGGCACGCAAACYCGAGACGATAAAMTTGCAGATTTGTCTGTTGAAGGGCATGATTTCGTAGAACACCACTACACTAGGAAGAGGCAATGAAGTAGTTGAGTTGAGGTTCTGGTAGAGGGGAAGGCGTAGGCTGCTGAATATATGTATCACAAGCCCCAAAACGTTAGACATGTAACATCAGTGAAGATTCAGTTGATCAATCGCAAAGAACCATATCCAATTGGCTGCCTGATATTTAGAGTCAATCATCCTTCCACAATTGCCGTCTGAGAGAAGACTGTTTGCGTATATTACAGCGGAAATGTGTGAATCCAGCGGTAGACAGCTCACAGAAGATGCCGAGCTTAATCAACGAAACTATCTGACCGCATTCATCTCCAGCTCTAGCAAGCGCGGATAATGACGTTGTAGTTATCAGTATCGAACATCTGTCCACAAGACTCAAGCCAAGTCTGTCGACCACCTTTCCTCGAGCATTTGACGATGATGTTTTGAGCGTATGAGGCCAAGTAGCGAGCATTAGGGTGTATCTCGTAATCATTCTGGCCATTTGAATAAGCATAGGTGTATCGGATGCTTTTGGATAAATACTTACGTCGTTGCAGAGTTCAATCTTAGCACCTTTGTTGCATGGTCCAAACTGGATGCATCTGCGAGGTGGCATGCTGATGGTATCTGGGAAGTGGTCATACATGTCAATGATGAGGTTGGTGAAGGAGTCGTTGAGTTGATACTCCCAACCCCGACCATCCCTCTGACAGCAATAGATCCAGCTCTAGCAGTCGGATAGAGTTAGAACAGCACTGAGCCTGAGCTTATGGTAGATGAAATACCTTGCTACGTTCAGTAAGGGGATTTCCAGGAACTGGGGACTGAAGGCTAAGAGATTGTGCCTCCTCGGTACCYTTATTACTCTCAACAGCGATAGTATCGAGATTGAGGTTTGGGGCGGGGGAAGCGAAGCTCAGCGTAATGATCGCGAATAATGAAAAGAGGAAGATAAAGGAGTTCATAATTGTGGTGGAGCTATTGGTGTTGTGTCCGATTTGAGGTGCATGTGAAGTGACGTTGGGGAAAGGTGTAGGAAACAGAGTGAGAATGATTAGCGGTCTTTGTATACTAGAAGCATGAATGTTCGCGAACCTGGGTGAATTCCTATCCAGGAAGAAACGTGTCTAGATGGACGGCATCAAAGGTGAAGAATGACTTGACACTAGTGAAGCATGTTGTCAGCCGTGTGGAAATAAAATCTCACAAAAGACTGCCAGACCAAGAGCTCATATTATCACTTTCAATCGTTACACCTGGATGGCATCATCCACTAGCTCAGCTTCGTGGCATATCGCTTAAGGTCTTCCTTCAATATAAATCAACCTGCTCTCGTGAAACTCTTCAGTTTCAATCTTTCCCTCAACAACATACTTTCCCTCAACAACATACTTTCCCTCAACAGCATCCTTTCACAATCATCCCAAGAAACACAAGAATTCGTTCCAAATCACAAAACCGCAATCATGAGATTCGCCTTGGTCATTCTCTCTCTCGTCGCGATGATATCCGTCGGACTCACTTCCCCTACCTCCAACGCCATGGGTCTTCAAACTCGTGGAGAGGCTCTCATTCCATATGAACTTTCGCCAATGGAAATGGCACCCGGTGCTGAGAACCTCGAGACTCGCAGCAAGGTCAGTTACTACCAAGGCATGTGTTCTAGAAATCGAACAGATCTGACATTGCCTTCATCGTCTAGGATGGTGTCCACTGTTGTGACACAAATGGTCGAGGCTGGGGCTACGCAGATCGAAACGCTTTCCTCTCACCAATTATCTCGATGTATGACGTTAAGGGCACGATCACGATTCCTAACGGCTGCTGGTATTTCGGTGGTTGCCACGTTGGTGCTCAGCTCATCCTCTGCAACGACGTAAGAACGCCACAAGCTCCTTTCCCTACTATTATGTCAACTGTTGTAGCTGTTATACTGATGTTGGCTTCTACATATAGAATCCATATACCATYACYCCGCGCGCTGGATACTTGGCTACTTATGCTGAAGACATCCTTCGTGTCTGCACAAGATCGCGTAATGGTAGAGACGAGGCTTGTGGTCAGAACTTTGACACTGATCGTTACAATCTCATCGCTCGCGCCTGTTAAGGGAGATACAGCGTCGCCACGATTCTTTAGAGGAGCATTCAGCTTTGTACATCATTCAGCAGTTGCCACGTTTATCATCGCGATGGATTAAGCATAGTGGAAATCTAACCATCACTGAACAAGACAACAAACACATGTTCGAGATGGCAGTGACATGACTGACATTAAATTATTGCTGACCTTCGTGAGACTGATCGCGAGAAGACGTTCTAGGCGAGCGTGAGGTTGTAGTTGCTTCAACGTGCCGCTGATGCCCACAAGCAGCCCGATCTTGCGTAAGGCCCTGCGGGAGTCAGCCATGCGCTTTCATCTCGCAAAATATATGATGCCAAGGTGGAAAGCAGAGGAAGGACACGTTAGAGACGTGTCAAAAGCAGCTGATTGTTTTAAGTCATAGAGCAGCTCTTTCTCTCTCGATGTCGATGTCGATGGTAGACAGAGAGCGAGAAGCCAGTTGTATCTCTGGATCAAAAAAAAAATACGACAAACGGCGTTTGTTCGGCGTGTCTTAAAGAGCACCGCATGTTTATATACTTAAGTATGTACCCAACCTGTGTGGTATACGATAGGTACTTAAAAAACATTACTTAACAACCTTCGTTAGACTAAAGTAGTCAGGTCGTGCGGTAGTGACCACGCCGAAGACCCGAAGCTGCGGGTCCAACGTCGGCCTGGGCCCGAGCCCGAGACGGGCCGCTCACGGGAATTTCTGCTCCCACTTCCCGAGGTCAACCTCACTCCATCCTTTCTCCCTCCATCGATATCCAGAGAAACCAAAGAGTAAGACGGTCGTGTCGAATGATCGAGCACTGCCAATAATTCGACCTCCAGACTCGTACAGCTTGTCGATTGTTTCCTATCTGCCTCATATGAAGTCTCAAATCGTGTCCCGATGGCGACGAGCCTCACTAGTTCACGATCTCGACTCCAGTAGGGCGGATTGGGAAATGAGTCTCCCAGTTTAGCAACACCAATGCTTCGCCCCAAGCTCAAAGATCACAAATACTCATTGACGGTTTGCGTGAGAACGGACCACACGACATGTCGATTTCGAGCTATATTCCACAATGACTTATAATTTGGTTTGCGAGGAGATGACGAGGGACGCGCTTGCCTTTCATATATACTCACTGCTCCGCAATTTAAAAGATTCACCTGCTTGCATTTTTTGTTCCTTTTCATTTTCTACACATTCACTTAACATTTCATAGGTATTGTCGTCTACTCCATTCTTCTCCTTGCATCTTTATCCAAGCTCAACTTCCATAGCATCCTTCAAAATGTTCAGTGAGTTTTTTGTTGCGGCTATTGCACTGGCAGTCACTTCAAGTGCATCCCCTACGCATACTACGGTGGCAGCTGATTATGGAAACATATCCAAATACTTTTCTGGATTCGACAAGCCATCCATTGTCACCTCCGAAGGCGGACACGCAACTTGTATCCAAGGCAATGTCCAGGTCTCAGCTTCTGCCAGCAACAAACAGCTCAACTACCAAGGACCCTCCTCTCAACTCGACCTGACCGAAACCATTGTCGAGTATATTCAGGTCAACAGTCCACTACCGGCCACAGTCGTCGGCGCAAGTGCCCAAGTTAGTGGATCATACAAAATCAGTTCAAAGATATGTTGGCCAGCAAGAGGTCGGATCAATTCTGAAGAGATCCAAATCCTCACTCATGGCGTTGGGTTCGATAAAAGCTACTGGGACTTCTACTCTGATAAATACAGCTATGTCGACTTCATGGCTCAGAAAGGCTACACGACATTCTCATACGACCGCCTCGGAATTGGTTCTTCAGATCACCCAGATCCAATTCAAGTCGTGCAAGCCCAATTTGAAGTCGAAATTACCCACTCAATCATCCAACTGCTTCGCGCTGGCAAGATCGCCTCGACCTCCTTCAAAAAAGTTATTGGCGTCGGCCACTCCCTAGGAAGCATCGTCACAAACGCCATTACGAGTCAATATCCCACTGATCTAGACGTCGCTGTCCTCACAGGCCTTAGCATCGACGCAGCTGGTTTCGCCGCTTTTTTCTCCGCTCTCAACCTTGTGATCGCAAGAGAACTCGAACCCTACCGCTTCGGCAACCTTTCAAACGGCTACACAATCTCTCAGTCAAAAGTAGGAAAYCAATTCGACTTCTACCGCTACCCCAACTTCGATCCAGCCGTCCTCGATGCATCAGAACGCGCCAAGCAAACGTTCACCATCGGAGAGATTTTCACGCTCGCYTCTATCCTCGGTCCGGCTCCTGCATTCACTGGCCCTGTTGATGTTGTGACCGGCGAGAACGATCTACCTTTCTGCCAGAGCAATTGTCTCAATAATGGGAACCGAGCTGCGGAGGCTGTTGCTGCGCTCTATGGGGCTAGCAAAGGGAGTGACAATTATATTTTGAAGGGTGCGGGTCATGGCTTGAATCTGCATCTTAATGCCCAGGATGCATATGCTCAGATTGCTGTATTCTTGGCGAAGAATGGTTTTGGAAATTAGGGTCTCGGACTTGGTTTAGTGGGAGAATGTATGGGTTGGGTACTGGAGCATAACAATCATGGGCCGGAGTAACAGGCTGCATATATCATGATCAGCGAAAAATGGCGTTTCGAGTGTTATCTGCATTCATTACATAATGTATAATATTACTTCTAAAATCATGAATAGAAAAGCCATTCCCAAGCGCGAGGCAAGTTCCAAGATCTGTACTTGTGAATGAACCAAAAACCAATTGCCTCTCGAACGATGTGATGAAATTGTTCTAGTTCTGAGCGAAATGTGATACTGTACGCCCTATAATCGACGCAATAGACACCGATGGGCGTCTCCTCCGGTTCTTTGAAGTGTCATCTTGCATCCACCCGACTCCGATATTGGATATAACTAATTGTCACTGTTAGTGGAATAATACATTGCACCATACTATACCAATACGTCAAAACAACACATCTCTTCCCACTCTTGTCCGTACAAGAATCATTTATTCTCGCAGACTGCGTCTTAATATTTAAACCCTCAAATCCACGCATTCCCAAAAGTTGACAAGGTCTTCAAAATCGATTCGCTTGATTGAACCTCTGCCAAATATTATCCGACTGATAACGTACCCTCGCTTCTCATGTGTTTGGAGACTGTCCTCTGAGATAGCATAATTAAGCGATCTCATTGATACTATCCGTTGCAAATCAGATTCCAGTTGGTTTGGGACGGCGGTTATGATAAGCGTCCATGAATAAGTGTAGATAGACCAAGATAGGTATTTGCGAGCGAGTGCTAGGTGGACATTACATCGAGRAGGATGACAGAATCAGATCCAGCTCAGGAGTAGGAGGATTTTCTTCTCGCGGAGTCAAAGCCACGAGGAGTTAGATGTTGGAGAAGGCCTTTATAGATACTGAGTACCAGCGTACAGCTCGAGGTACCACCCTCTGGACCTTGATCCAGCCCTTGTTGGTATCAAGTATATCCTGACAATCCTCCCTGCACCTCACCAACCCCCCTAGCTCTCCTCTCCTCCTCCTCCCTCCTCCTTTCAATCCTAGAGATAAACTCCTGCCTCTCCCTAAACCCACCCTTCCTCTTCCCAGCCTGATCAAGCTCCTCGGCAATCCCTTCTTTATCCACGTATCCAGCCCAGTCCATAGCACTCTTCTCCACCGTATTAAGTTTCTTGCCCTTTTCAGTCGCCAAACTCAACCCCTCTACCAATTTCCTCACGCCTAATTTTAGATCTTCACGTGGTTGGAGGTCGATGATGGGTTCGAAGATAGAACGACGTGCCTTTTTTGGCGGACGTTTTGGTTTTGTGAAAGGATCTGGAGATGTATCGGTTGAAGGAAGGGCGGAGGTGTCAGGCTGGGAAGCAAGAAACAATTTTGCTTCGGCGGAGTGTCGAGGGACTAGCTTTTGTTCTGTGTGTACCTTGCCCGCGAAAGTATATGTTCGTTTGATCATTACCATAGCATCAGGGCTTTCGTTTGATATACTAGGTGAGCGTTGCTTGTTCCCGTCGGGCGAGGGGATGGCGACTGTTGTACGTTTTATTGTTTTGGGGGAGGGGGAGGTAGGTGTGGTGGTTGTGGGTGGTGGATTCGACGAGGTCATGCTAGCCCAGAGAGCGTCGACGTCTACTGTAGCTTTGCTGGGGTCTACAAGAGCTACTTTCCTCTCTGTCTTCCTGCAATAGAGTGTGTTAGAGTTAGAACTGCAACGGAGCTGAGAGGATGGAACTTACGCAGCTGCTCTCATACTCCGGGTYTTGACCAACCCGCCTTCCCCGCCCTCCTCCTCCTCCTCCGGCTCTTCATCCTTGGATTTTTTGCTCTTCTTCTTCTGTCTCTTCAATCCTTTCTCGATGATAGTCTCATCACCCGAGTTCTCAAAGCCGGCATCTTCAGCATCCTCATCTGCCCCTCGTTTGCGCTTCGTAGGCTTCGCCTTTACGGTGTCTGGTTCTGGTTCTGGCTCATCATCTGAAGAATCGCTGTCGGCCTTTGCAGGTGCTGCATCAGGGGCAAAATCTGAGTCCTCTTCAGAAGCATACTCTTCGTCATCCGGGATCAATTCTGGTGGCATGGTCTGGGATTGTAGATGTGATTTTGGTCGAGTACGGCTGCATTCAGGTTTGACGCGACAAGGCTGACAATCTTGCGCGACGGCGTGGAGGCGCGACGGCGTTTGCAGGTCGTGATTACATAATGGGACCCCACCGCTGCCCCTATCTTGGCACGGCCGCCGTACGGAGTACAAATATTATTTTCTTTGGCAGGTGAGTCTGCGTTCAGCCTTACTTCGTAGTCCGTACATGATCTGATCAAGTGATAATCTAACATAGCGGTGAGTCCGAGTAGAAGGCGTGCAACCCTGATTGCTGCAGCTCGCTGCATTTTGACACATCTCGGTCTCAGATGCGCGTACGCAACATATGTGTATCTGTTTTCATGTACAGATTATGTGCTTGTGTGCTTGTCGGGAGCGAAGTGAAGTGGACAATGAGGATGGAGGATGGAGGATGCATGTGAGGAAGGAGGCTGGGCGGTTACATGTAGTGTTACCTACTTTGTATGTATGGATATCAGACATGGCGTTGGGTGGCTTGGGAAGCGGTTCACATCTTCACAAATTACTTCGAAGTATTTGCAAAGTGCTCTTCTTATGGAATATGACGAACCTTAACAAATGCAATTGCTGTTCCAACCAAAGTGAGACTTATCTGGAAAGACCAGCCAGAGATCACTGTGATGTTGGTACAGTACTCGGTACAGTACAGTACGGACTGTATCGCATCAAGTCCTCCAAGGATGCTTACTTAAGCTTAAGTAAGCATCGGCGTAATTCCGATTTCAGATAAATGAGGATCGGAGGATGGGGGTCCTGCAAGTTGCAGGGGCTCGCGTCTCGTATTGATACTGT
>QYAH01000311.1:0-28045 GCA_003988945.1 Chaetoscypha palmicola | reverse complement strand
AAGAGGTAGAGCCTCAAGGTTTTATTTATCCTGTAAAAAAAGTTGCAAAAGGCCCTTCTTAGCAGCTGTTTACAGACACGATAATCTTACTTTATAAGGCAATTAGTGGCCTGCCAAGTACGCCCCTTGGAGTTTACTTTCCGGGGGTGATAAACGCCTCTATAGTTGATCGAGATAACAAGTCGTGCTACTTCGTACAGTACATGCTTCAACTAAGCCCGCCAAACTTTTCCGTCGAGGATTTTCAGCCACGACAATGCGCAAGACATCGGCTTCCAAGCAGCCCATTATTGCCCATACTTGTTCTGATCTGGTATCGTCACACCCAAGTGGCTCGAGATTGCTGCGAGTCAGCCAACCACCTCGTTATGGGGGTGGACATGCGAGGTTGACGGGGAAAAGAATTTGATACTCCATGTTCTCCCATAACCTGAAAATGACCGGGCCTGCAGAGCGGCTGGCGATGATTCGGGCGTGAGAAACGCATTTGTTACTTCCAGCATAGACTGGGCCGCGAGTGTAGGTCAAATTCAAATGTGCATGTGTGTGCGTTTGAGTGTGCGCGTGTGTCAGCATTGGCTCGAGGACGCAAGTATTTTGGCAAGACAATATTCTGCAAATAGAAGTCGAGACAAGACAAGCTGCTGGTTTGCTTGTTGGCGGCAGAAGTAGGATTTGCCCGAACTGATTTCCGATTCGGCCGTGGAAGGAGGCAAAGACCATTTAACCTGGGTTTGAGAGCAGCCTTGCGCGACCTTTGAAGGCTCGTTATTGTTTCTTGTCCTTCCCAGCATCTGCAAAAGAGTGGCGGACGGGTCTGATGGTCAATTCCGGATACTTCGTACAACACCCATACCCATACACCTCATCGACGTTTCTTTCACCAACCATGCTTGTAAGCGCTCTCGTGTGATATCTGCGGTCGGTTTGTTCTCGATACAGTTAGATCTCAAACATTTTCTCGCCGCACACCGCACGTAGTGTAATCCTCTAGCTTCGGAATGACAAACAAGCTCAAACTCTCGACAGTGGAAGAAGGATGGCAGCTATTATCTCAAATCGATTCAGCGAGTGGTATGAGTGTCCAAACTGGCGAGATAACGAGGACGTCCGGCGAGCAAGGGAATGAGCTTTGATGGTCATCTCCATGGATCCCAAAGCTACTGCTGGTATGGATAATGCGGTGAAATTCATGGCCAGCTGATGAGTGGGCGACGTTGCTCGAACAGATCAACGATTTTGAGCGGGATTGGCAACGTTAACGTTGAAATGTCAAAGTGTCTAACTTGAGTGTCTACCAGTACAAGTCACTCGAAAGTAAATAAAGCAGTCGTTGAAGGCGTTATCGATAAGACGTTATCGATAAAAGATTGGCAGGGTTGGAGGGGTCCGAAAAGCCATTGATGTGGCCTTTGACATTCCCAACTCAATTGATCGAATGCATTATTTTCGCATCACCGTGATCGTCGAACATCCGCTTGGATTCGACTCTGACTCTGCGATGCACAAACTTCCTACTTCCTACTTCCAATCCAATCCAATGGAAATATCTGTCGTCCGCAATATGGTTGATGCTACGGTTGACGCGACGGCCCAGTCGCACTTCTCGCGTCTGGGAATTTTTAAATGGTTTGGACTTGTCCTCGGAGCCGCTTCAACGTCAGGCGAACTTTAGTCTGGAGCCCCAGGGTCCTTTGTACCCAGACCAGACTCGATTGATTGTTCGACGACAACCACCACCACCATCGAGCACACCTGCAACGAAATTGCAACGAAATTGCAACAGTCGACCAATTGATTGAGTTCGTGCAGCATGTCTTCGGCTCGTCCACAGAATATACATGTACCAAGTCACCTTGATGGAAGCAATCCTTTCAGTCCCAGTGATGAGGTGAACCCCTCTCGTTTGATGAGTAACCATAATATCTGGCTGAAATTTGAGTATAGGTGCAATCCAGCGCGAGCGACAGCGAGTATCAGCATGCCCTAGAAGTAAGCATGTCTGTTTATCCAGACAGTCTCATGAGAGAACCCAAGCTGATCTGGCTTTGTAGGTCGTCTTTGACCCCCAGAACGCCCACCGAAGGAAATCGTCAATGGTTGCCTCCGAGAACCCAGCCCAACGGAAGAAAACCGAATGCTATGTACACGCGCTGTTGGAGAGTCAACGAAGGCTTGGAGGAGGAGGGTCTTTCAATAAAGATCTCCAAGGCATCGCAGAAACGCTAGGAGAGAGCTCTAAAGGGTGCTCGGACAAGATAGAAGAAAACGGGGTCGTTGAACCCAAATCTGTGCAAGCTGATGGCGATGGCGAAGACGGATCATCATCAGAAAAAGAAGATACTTCGGGTCAGGAGGATCAGCAATCGTGGAAGCACGATGTTGGAGCCAAGCACATCGAAAAAAAGATGGCCAACGGGATAGCGGAGGAGGCAAAGACAGAGTGTCCACAAGGAGGCGACTCAGCTGTAGTCCACAGTCGTCTACTCACCAAGAAACAATTGTCAGACATGGCATGGGGAGTCCGAGAATTGAGCAAGCGTTTAGGTAGCGTACGGCTGAAGCTCAAGGTTAAGACAGTCTTTCTACTCACCAAAGTCTACGACGAGAGCCTTATTGTAAATACTCGGGAAGTTGTCAGATGGTTGTTAAGTCCCGAACGGCAGGTCCGATATACGGTCTATGTGGAGAATACCCTGAAAGAGAACAAGAAATTCAACGCTGCTGGTCTCATGTCTGACATTGAGAAAGAATACTCGGGTAAGGATACCAACGGCGACGAGAAGAAACTGGACAGGAGGCTCCGTTACTGGAACAATGAGATGTGCAAGATGCGACCTCACACGTTCGATTTTGTTGTCACTCTAGGTGGTGATGGAACAGTTCTGTACGCCAGCTGGCTCTTCCAACGAATAGTACCACCAGTCCTAAGCTTCGCGCTTGGAAGCCTAGGATTCTTGACAAAGTTCGATTATGACGAGTTTGAAGACACTCTCACCAAGTCTTTCAGAGATGGCGTGACTATCAGTCTACGACTGAGATTCGAGGGTACCGTGATGAGGAGTCAAAAGAAACAGAAGACTATCCAGGACGGAGAATCACAAGATAACGAAGACGACGACATCGACCGAAGCCGGGATCTGGTAGAAGAGCTCGTCGGAGAAGAAAAGGGAGACGAGAGGACCCACCGTCCAGATGGATCATACGAAATCCTCAACGACATCGTAGTAGATCGTGGCCCAAATCCAAGTAAGTCCACCAGACCATCTCCCAGGCCAGTAGTCTAACATCACTCAGCAATGTCATCAACCGAGATCTTCGGTGACGACGAACACTTCACTTCAGTCCAAGCCGACGGCGTCTGCGTCGCAACGCCCACAGGTTCAACAGCTTACAACCTCGCTGCTGGCGGTTCTCTCTGCCACCCCGAAAATCCCGTAATCCTCGTGACAGCCATCTGCGCACACACGCTATCATTCCGGCCCATAATCCTCCCCGACACGATCGTGCTGCGCGTCGGCGTCCCCTACGACGCACGAACTAGCTCCTGGGCATCGTTCGACGGCCGAGAAAGAGTAGAGTTGCGGCCGGGTGATTACGTGACTATTAGTGCGAGCAGATATCCATTTGCGAATGTGATGCAGCAGGGAAGAAGGAGTGAGGATTGGGTTAATAGTATCAGTGGAAAGTTGGGTTGGAACACGAGACAGCGACAGAAGAGCTATAAAGAGTGGTAGTAATGAACGGAAATATGATCGACGCTTAAACTTTGGGCTGTGAGATGAGCTCGAGATAGCCGGTTGAGAGATGGATCCCAGAAGCTAGACGCTCTCTGAACCTCGAAGTCTCTGTTTTGCTGAGACGATATATAAAACAGACAGCGTCCTCAACTCGCTCTACCTCTCCTCCAATTCCAAGTCCTACTATGTGTACAAATGCCTTTCCTTCTTCCCCCCCACCCTTCCTCATTCTTCCAAAAATGCCTACTATTTACCAACTTTCGCACGGAAAGTGAGGATGCAGTAGATATCACCCAGCTCCCACGCGCCCACGAAGCACGAACATCATTCACCAACAGGCATCGCCTCCGTTTCTTCTTGTAGCTGTTTCCAATTGTCTGCTTGTAGCTCTGAGTATTTGACTCGCTCTTGAGCCCAATCTTGACTCAAGCGGCTCACGTGGTATTGGGATGATTGGAAGTTTATGAGCTCGTCTCTGATACATTCCTTGACGAACACACCTCGGGCATGTTGAGCGACGATCGATTGTTTATCCTACTTCAAGATTAGATATGTCAATTTCGTAACCACATTTAGACTCACTTTGATGATAGCCTCTGTGACTTTCTCAATTTCGCCAGGCTTGATCAGTCCATCTGGCTTTGCGCGGATAGCAACAAGCTTATTCTCGTTGTTCTGGATCCTTTTTTCTAATGACGGTATGTTGTCCTTATCGTAGCGATCTCGGCGGTCGAACATATCTCTCATACTCACCAGCGTATCTCGTTGCCTATGAAATCAATCAGTAAACGATGGTTGAGGGGAACCCAAGGTACTTACCGCTTTAAGTCTTCTAAGACTCCTTGATCCCACGCCCGGGCCTCATCTTCGAGAAGACTTTGGCTATTAGAAAGGTGTTTCGCCATTGAATTAAGCCCTCCGTTCAGAAGAGGTACATCATTCGTATCACTGGCATACGTGTCCTGCGATACGTCGGTGAGAGATTGTAGGGAGAGAGAAAGTCGGTTTGTATCTGCAGCGAGTCCTTCATTGCGCTTGGCGAGTCTGTCTACCAGATTGCACAGATTTATGTAGATTTCACCAGTCCGACGGATTCCGGTGCGGCTTGTGTCGAAGAGCTCATTCAGGGTTGGCGGTAACGAGTCTTCGAGTCCAGGAGGTAGTGATTTGCCTGCAAATTCTTCCTGGACTGATATAGTGGCTTGCTTCCGCCACACAGCAAGCTCCTGATGCTAATTAGCTTCACTTAGCTACATTTTATCCAAGAATAAAAGAAGACGGTATCTTACGGTCGGCACTGTTAAAAACATTATTACCAACTGATAACAAAGGGTTAGCATAGGACAAGTACTAATGGGTCGAAGATCCAACCTGTTCCTGGCTCAACACCGGGTGGCGGACAAGCGCATTCGCAAATCTTCCAAGCCCTCTCCTCCGCTTTTCTATGAACGTGCTATCAGCAGCTAAGTGATTTCCGTTGACTGTGTTCGAGTTAGTAGAGACTAATGAACCTCGCCTCTGGTACCTCTGATCTGCAAACGTAAAGGAACGACAATGCGGTATCAAGCCCGTTCAGGTTATCATTGGCGCCACCGCACCCAATTGAAGACAGACATAATAGTATCAACAGCAGTAGGTCTAGACTATAAGCCTCCTCATCGTTCTTCATGTGAGATTTGACTCCATTGGCATCGACAAGTGAGTGAAGTACGAAGTCACTGGACGGACCAGCCAATTGAGCCCCTGTGGACACTGAGATAGCGCCCCTGGGTCGACTATAGGGGGTAATGGCACATGATTCCAACATTCATATTTATACGAAATTTAAACATACCTCCAACTCGTTTGGGCGGAAGAAGTGGTAGTTGTCGGAACGGATACCGTTTATGTAGGCAGTCCAACAACCATACAAAGTCACTGTATCTCCTCACCACCCTGCTCCCTCTACGCGGACTCGCAACCTGGTAGTTGTGATGCTGGAACATAAATATTCCCTCCTTTTCCGGTAGCAGGGTTATCTGGATATTTTCATCAACACCACCCCCACTTACCCGCCCGCCGCCAAAGGATCTATGTGGAGCGTTCTGTATCGGACGGTCTCCATCTCCATCAGAACCGTCGAACCCGTCTCCTCCAATGTTCGAATCAACTGCCTGTCCGTATGTGGCGTTGGATGCTGCAGTGCCATCATAGCCCCAACCACCAGCTCCAGGTGTAGTTGGTGGATCATGTGCGGATTGGTTTGAGGATCCGTTCGGAGGGTCTTGTGAAGAAGTTGTAAAATTGCTTGTAGTTCGGACAGGCTCTTGCGTCCCATTTCTGATCGCACTGGGTATTCCATTGGTCTTTGGCTGCCCCGACTCATGGCCATGCCCTTTGTGCAAAGCCGGGCTCCCCCATGGATCTGCTTCAGGAAAGTCCATTGATGGTTTACGCGGCGTTCGTGGGGTTTGGGTCGCGATAGGTACGCTCGTCGGAGGAGAATTTGGGCGTTGAGGGGGCTTCGCGGCCAATTCTGAGGCGCATGGAAAGGCAGGCGTTGTTGACAAACTTGGGAGCTTGGGCACTGGCAAATCTACATATCATATCTTATCAGTAATAGCTCAAGCGAAAGATGCATTGACAAATTTGCACTGACTCCTTCGGCGCTCATCGACACCGTCAAGTGTGATATCCTCGTTCTCTTGCGCCAAACCGATCAACGCCAACAGAACGTTGAACTCGTTCCTACTCAGATCCGATAAATGCCCTCCAGAAGTGACCAGGGTCACGATACGACTTTGTGTATCAGCACCAAGCTTCCCAGCGCTCAAAACGCTTGTGACCCCAGCAGGACTTATTTTCTCTCCACTCCCCAGTGCATTGTTCCTGAGCAAGCTGTCGAAGACATCAATGTAGTCATCCGGGACATCTGCACCATCAAGCAAGCTTTTGACCAGTTCGCCGGGGGCAGCCTTCTTCGGTGTAGGAATGCCCCAAGCTCCTTGAGCGTCGTCGTCGGCGAAGAGAGAGGATTTGGAGACTTGGGCAGAGCTCTGCTCGTCCGCGAATAACGTGTTTCGGGACTTGTTGGTGGTGGATTTGATGGGAGAAGACTCCTTGGGAGAAGAACCGAAAAGCGACATACTTGTGCTCCAGCCAATTATGATATATCAAGCAAGAAATCAATTAGACGTATGCATTGGTAGGTGTCCAGATGTAAGAAGTGATGCGACCCGGGAGCTCTATCATCAAGAATGTGAAGCTCCATCTCGCCGCTTAGTCCGAGTCTGGGGCGAAGCTATCTTGACAACCCTGTCAGATGCTCCTGCTTGGCGTTACCAAGGCCAGAGCTTAAATATTGGAGGAACTGGATATACAACCTCGAAGCTCATTATAGGTGTCTGACTAAAAGGTTCTCTTCTAGTAGACTACTTCATTTCTTTGCAAGACTCTAAATTAGCTATCAATGTAACTTGTGCCTAGGTATGCAGCACTTTCAAATCCAGGGCTTAGAATAGGTAAGTAATATTGTGCTATATGTGCCTTTTAGTCGCAAAACATAGCTGTCTACATCCGAGTATCGAAGGGAGAGTAGATCCACCTCGAGACTTCACGACTATACTTCTCAGCCATCTCTGAATACCCGGCATGCTATGTTTCATAGTTCGCGGCAACCTTCTGTTCAAGTATTCAAGGGAAGACATGAGTGCATGCACTAGATATTGTACACCTCAGCTTCGCGCTTCGCTCGTCCTGATGTATTTGTACAGACAATAATATACACGTAGGTCTGGGTACGATTGCCCAAATCACCACAGCCTGTTGCTCTCGGAATCTTGTGTAACCCTTGCTTTCTTCGCCTTCGCTCGGACTCCAAGTCCTGGTGTTTTGAAAAACAAACTTGGGCCCTGCCCTTTCTCTAATAGATGGCTCAGATATCCCCTGTGCGCTGGGTCGCGGTAATATTCAAGGTCCTTTCTGCTGGTAGGATCAGGTAGACGATACATGAACGGTGTGGCAATTGACGGGGTGGCCGGATTAGAAAGAGACTCAACTTCCGACTTGCTGAAGCTTTGAGAAAGCGGCGTAAAGCTTGATTCGGATTCGCCTTTCAAAAGCCGTCGTATTGATTGTTTAGTATAATATCTGGTTGTGACTGTGCCTCCAGCGGCTTCTATCGTCTCGATGGCGGCAGCAGAAGCTCTTGACACCAATATGTTGATAGGCGTTTTCAACTCCTCTTTCCCTCTTGCCAAAAGCTTTACTCCGTCCTTCACTCCATGCAGACAGCGTGATTCGGCCAATTCTTTAACAGTGATAGGTTTGGTAGGATCCAGACGCCCTTGATCAATCCATTCTTGGATTCGATTGAGATTCACCGTAGACATCTCCACAGAGAACCTGGATCAGCGGTCAGTAAATCGCATAATGAGGTTTGACCGTGTTAGATCTCTTACAAGTTCTCAAATCCCCTCACTCCATGCACAACGTCTTGAGGGGTCTGACCTCCCTGAAATCGCATTGGAATACTTCCACGAGACTTCTGACCCTTGTGACCACGTCCTGCAGTCTTTCCCTTCCCCGAGGATGGACCTCGACCTCGACGAATGCGCTTGTTATAAGCTCCTGGATTGTCGGACAGGTTTGCTAGAATCGATGCATGGCGAGCCTGGGGAAAGGGCGACAAGAAGTTCGTCGGTGGAGAGAACGCTTTAGGCACTGCTCGGCAGTAGACTTTTACTGATGGCAATCTAGGAGGCATGGTTGCGAATGAGCTGTCTTCACAACGTTACCAATTGTGTACTTGTTCGCCATGTCAACCATGAATTTCGTTTGGGGTGCTGCTTTACAGCATTGCTATAATGATGGAAAGCGGCAAGAGTGCAGTACATCGAATTCTCCTTTCGTGATTTTGTATTCACTGCTCCCGACGCTTGTTTCTGATTCACGATTTCTTCTCTCTGCCAGCCTTTTAATGTTTCTTCATTACGATTTTAATGTGTGTCAATAATGCGGAACCCTTCTTCAATCGCACACAGAAGTACAAAGTACTGAGTAGCGACCCTTGCGCACTGTCGCATCTCCGTGGTGGCACCACGGCCTATCAGCACCTTGTTCCTTGACCATGCAGCCACCAGCGGGCACCAACCGGGGAAAGCAGCAGTACTTCAAGCTACTGGCCGCGGTCGCAACAGTCGTTTTCATAGTTAATGTTCTTCTGATTTCCGGAGCGGATGTACGATCAAAATTCAAGAATATACCGATACTGACAGCTGGAAAACAGAGTGGCATTAATGCTCCGTCGGAAAAAAACGTTAGCAGAATCCTTGTTCGATGGAAAAAATGCTGATGTATGCTACAGTCTCCTCAATTACCATCGTGGTATCAAGATGACGAGGCTTTCGAAGATCACGCTTCGGTCAATGATAAACATCCGATTTCCAATTTGATGAGAAAAGCCGATCATGAGTTTGATATTTACCAACAGAGCAGGTCAAAGACCTTCAGAGAAACGGTCACAAAGTATCGAAGACAATATGGACGACATCCGCCTCCAGGATTCCGGGACTGGTATACATTTGCGAGAGATAGAAACGTTCATAATCTCGATGATTTTGAGCAGATAATGGATGATCTACGTCCGTTCTGGGGCGTTGATCCATTCGAGATACGCTCTCTGGCGGCGCAGATGAGCAATGTAGAGATAAATGGAGTGTCTGGCCTTCATGTACGAAATGGAAAAATCTGGAAACTCACAAACCATAATTGGCGAGTTGAGATGATGGCCGAAATGGTTAAGTCATTCGTCAAATACCTTCCAGACATGGATATTGCAATGAATCGACTAGACCAACCCCGGGTAGTCGTTCCTTGGGACGATATGCAGACACTTCTTGTCGCCGAACGTGCGACCAGACACATAGCTCCAGATGCTCCAGCGGAATGGACTGTCAACATGGCCGGACTTTTGAGAGGCAAGGATACTGCTCCGGTAGTCTTTGACCCTCAATGGTTCTCAAAACCTGGGCAACAGTACATGCTAATTGCGAAAGAAGCTTGCCCTCCGGAGTCTCATGCCAGAGATGAAATTTCCAATTCTACTTTTGCCGAAAACCTGTATAAGGACCCCAAAGGAGGATTTGTAACGAATTTCAACAGATCGTCTGATTTGTGTACTATTGGTCCGGAGATCCAAGGAAACCACGGCTTTCTTTTCGCCCCAAGTACCATAATCGCTAGCAATCGACTTCTTCCAATTTTTGGAGAATGCAAGGTCAACGTGAACAGTGACATCTTGTTTCCAGCAAATATGTATTACAGCAATGACAAACGCTATGCCTATGACTCGACTAACGATTATCCTTGGGACGATAAGAGTGATACCATGATTTGGCGAGGCGTCACTTCGGGTGGGACTAATACTGCTGATAATTGGAAGACTATGCACCGCCAGAGACTCGTTCTGATATCGAATTCCACTGCAATGGAGAACCAGGAAGTCATGATCATGAGCGAAGACCCCGAGGAGCCAGGGTCCTATCTCAACTACAAACATTTCCAGCCGAGCGAATTTGCATTCGATCATACCGATGTTGGTTTTACAGAAGCCTTCGCCTGTGTCCCAGATTGTTCTTTCTACAATGGCACCTGGACGTACAAAAATATGACCACATTGAGCCAACAGTTCGAGTCTAAATTTGTTGTGGACGTTGACGGCCACTCCTTTTCCGGACGCTGGCATGCTTTTCTCGAAAGCAAAAGCTTGGGGATCAAAAGTACGATTTTTCGAGAATGGCATGATTCTCGATTGTTCGCATGGAGGCATTTTGTCCCACTGGACAATCGATATGATGAGCTGTATAGTATCTTAACGTACTTCATCGGCCTAGGGAAACGCTGGCAAGGGAGAGGACCATACATGCCACGACATGATTTCGAAGCGCGGAAGCTAGGACGTCAGGGAAGGGAGTGGGCGAAGAAGGTTCTTCGGAAAGAAGATATCGAAGCAAGTTCTCAGTATTGTACCACAACTGCTGAGCACTAACAAGATCAAGATATATATGTTTAGACTTTTGATCGAGTATGCTCGGATTATTGACGATAATCGAGACCGGATCGGATATTCAGGAGACGGAAGCGAACTCGATAGATACGACTCCAGACATCCAGTAGCTCCGTTCGATGGCGGGCGTGGATGATAATGAGAAAACGGCAGATCTCGGAGATTCTTTTTGGGAAGACATTCGACTTGACATACTTAGTCGGAGCAGGTTGATCTCATCTCGCTGCCCAAATATACTTAGTATTGTATGGAGCATCACATGGGATCCGTAGGTAGCGCTTTGCTGGGGTCTTGTTAGTGGAGTCTGTAGAACGATAGTGAGTGCCGTATGTGACTGCCAATCAGTTACGAATCTATGTTTGCCAAATTCTATACTAAATTTCAAATATCGTGGGTGATTGAAATGAGATAGATGTATCATGTGCCTTAGTCCTGACATGCAAGACCTCAAAGACCGATGATATACATACATTCCTTGGCACCGAGCTTACCTTCTTACTTGCAATGTCAGGTTCAATAAAAGGTAGAGCGCCCTTACCAAACCAAGTCACCAGACTGTAATGTCCCCTGGAATTGGGTGAGTTGATAGACGAACGTTCAGAACTAAGATAGATATCTACCACTAATATAGATACTGGAACTGGTTGTTCATAATATTCAACTGCTTCGTCAATCTCGCGCAACTTAACACTGGAAGACACCCAAACCCCACCGCATCAATCACACTCCTAGACCACCAAGAATGATATCGACGTCGCCACTTTTACCAAACATCCCGTGATCCTCTACACGAGATCTAAAACACTACTCGCGTAGTCAATTCCGTCATTCGTGCAACCTGAAGCGATAGCTCCCATGCAACAAGACACGTCTTTGGGACCAGGCGGTGGAGGAAAGAAAGCCCTCAACGGGGGCAGAATCCAACCCTCAAGGCCGGACGCTCTGCGAATATGGAAAGACTTACATCGAACTTCATGACTAGGCAACTTACAATCTCATTTTCTAGCTCGTCTCTTTTCATCTTTCTTAACACCGATGCCAGAGGCGTAAGTGGGCAACCACTCCTGGAGGTGTCCGAATGGGCGCGAAATGTTGGAGTACAGGACTGACTCTTGGATTGCGTGTGGACTACCTAAGGCAATTGAAAACTTTTGGTTAGTCTTTTACTGAGCATCGGGTGGCTGTAAAAATTTGGTAGTAACTTAGCAATTACTCCTCCGTAGCGAAAAGGCGTATTTGACCACGGGAATTGGGCTAGGAATTCGGAAGACGGAGATGATGGTATAGCCAGCTAACAAGTCCCCGAAAAGGATAGGTCGACCAGAGGAAGTAGTGGTCGAGGCGACGAGGCCATTGAAGAAGGGAGTACTTCGGCGCTTTCTGGGATCACAGAAATCAAGAGAACAAACTGCTAAACGGATATTAATCGCTGCACCGGGAGGTAACGAGACACGCAGATCGGCCGCTTGTTTCATTATGAATTCAGCCATATACAGACCGAGAATCCCGATCAACCATGGGTACGCTCACGCCACGGTGTCAGAGTCCAACCATCCGAGGCCTAAACAGCCCGCCTCGATTCCCTCAAACGCCAGGGCAGATGGTACAGCCAGTGATGTGACTAACCTAGCTATACTTGCCCACACCTGCCCGTACTCCATGCTTAGACCCATGCTTGAATGCCGCTGCAATGCCTATAATCCGAGAAAGAATTCGCCCTTGACCCGACCCGCTATGCTTTGAGAGTATGAAATATCGAGCACCAGAGCTCGAGAGTACTTGGACGATTATAGGAACACGCCAACCCATTTGTCTTTAGATTTCACGTCGGAACCGCAATCATCTACCTCACACTGGAGGACCTTCGTAGCCTTGGTTTTTCCAGGTTTGGTAGTCTCGTTGAAGTTCACGTTTGGTATTTTGCCGTGAGCCTGGCGATTTTGGTAGCAGGTATTGCAATAGACCTGTTGATTGATTAACAACGTGCTTGATGCTCGATCTGTTCCAGGTCAGACTTACGTGACCGCACTCCTTTACGACCCAGAAAGGATGCTCCTCACGTTCTTTCCTTGTCGGAGCTTTGCCGCCCTTTTTTGCCAAAGGTTCCTCGTCCTCCTTGTTGTGCACAAGCTCTTCATCGCAGCTGGGACAAACTATAACGTCATCTTCTTTTGGAGATCGAGTGAAGCCTGTCTTGGCCGGCTTCGGAGGAACATGATCGGGTTTACGTGCGGGACCAAAACCTTGTGTATTGTAATCCATAGCTCCAGGAATGTGTGCCATCTGATCTGCGACATCGGCCATCATATTAACCTGCTCCATGAACGCCATGGCGTCGTGGTACATCGCGTGGCCGTCGGCAGGCACTCTCCTGGCAAGTCCTCCAAGACCAAGAGCTGCTCCAATAGCATTCATAGGCCGACCAAAAACTCTGTGTAGGGCGTGGGGCTGTGGCGCTGGAGGATGTGGCATAAATAGCGAAGGTGAATTTTGTCGAATTCGTGGAAGTTGAAGTCCTCCGGCAGGTGATGCTGGTCGATTACCCTGTGGTCGTGGTGCAGGTAGTTCTCGAGCTCCTGTTATCATAAGGTCTGGTTCGACGACATCTTCAGTGAGATCGACGACCTCCATAGCCACTAGTCCTGCTGTGTCCCTTCTCCCAAGCTGGGGCGGCCGTGGAGGATGTCGAGGCCGGTGTCGAATGCGGGAGGGATTTGAGTTGCCAGCTTCTTCTGGCTCCTCAGTCAAATCGATAATTGTCTGTGAAGCGCGATGTTCGAGCCTTGGTCTCGGATGAGAGCGAGAACTATCTGGCATGCCTGGGGAAACTCTGCGTGTTGCCTGCGAGTGATTGTGGGAGTGTGAAGTCCGCCGTCTGTCGAGGAAGGAGGGAGCGATCGTGTTCGAGTTGTGAGGAGCAGCTGAAGGTAATCGAGGGAGGAAGATGGACGAAGGATCTCGAAATTGTAAAGGCGAAGGTGGGAGGGCTCCCTGCTGAGACGTTTCCTCATAAGTTCTCTAATTTGTGCAGCGCGTCAGAAACTTCTCCACCTGGTGAGCGCTTTGTGATCAGAGGTTCAATGTACCTTGTGGCGTTGGGGTTCGGGCGACCATGCGTCCATCACCGATACCTGATGCCGACCGCCCTACGGACGTTTGATGCTCGTTATCGTACGGAAATTTTGGTGGTGGAAGGTTGAATTGTACAAGGCGGTTCGTCGTTGGCTCACAATGGGTGTGGGTGTGGTGTTGTGTTGTTGTCTAACATAGAAGAAATGGCGAGGTACTGTGAGCATCATAATTACGCGGCGGCGGTATGCTAGGATACGAAGGGTTGCGCTGCTAAGTCCGAACAAGTAACACAAGCTTGACAAGGTTCGCCACTAAGCATGACATTAGATGACCCAGTCAGTCGGAGGAGAAGAAACGATTCTTTACTCTATCTTAAGGTGAATAAAGCAAAACGTAACACTATGTAGCTTCTTTAAGCGAAGGCTGAATAACGGGGAGCAATCACTCGATCATCCATTTTCTAGGGCGCCAAACAGGTGATTAATCGGCGCTAACAGTCAGATCTTCAATGTAGTAGAATAGAAGAAATGGCGAAGTATGGTGAGTATCGAAGATAAGCGGTGGCTGTAAAACAATCTTCTTGAGTCTAGTAGATTATCTTCTAAACTTCTAAACTTTAGAAGATAATCTATTTATTTAAAAGATTATCTACTATTATTCTGAATCTGCGGTACTTCTTCTAAGGGGGAAGAAACGCGATATTCCTGGAGTGTGGAGTAACGCGCCGAGAAGGGACTCCCCGAGATGGAGAATTTTATTTGACTTCTTCAAGACCTCTGTTTCTGCCTCACTCAGATCAGCCAGAGGCTCACCTAGTTCTCTGTTGCTGGTTCTACCAAGATGGAAGACAGTCTCCTCCGCCTCAGCAGCTCCTTTAAATTTTCCGGATCGTCGAACGAGGAAGCAGCCTATTGAGAGCTCTTGGTGAATTCTCCATTTCGGCGAAAATCTATGCAATTTACCCTTCGAGCATTACTTATTCAGGAAGTTCCAGCCTCACACGAAGTAGTAGATTTGCTGCTTAGAACAAATATCCTCGGGCGGGGGCGGCGCTCTCGATATTGTATGCCATTCGTTCGATTGTATTTGAAAGGGAGCAATAGCATGTTTCGGAGGTCGTTTCCCATCTTTAGGAGCTGGTCCCTTCTTGTTGCATAGGCAGCCGTGACTCACGCGCATTATCTCATGACCAGCGGCTTTCACGTTTTTATTTTCTGCTCTTAAATCTGCAAGATCTACACGCTGATAGTCTTGAAGACGTTGAACGATTCCCCAGTACCGACCAGACAGCCAGGTATCTGAGGATGCCAATGTAATTCCTTGACCTTCTCCATGTAATGGACAAAAAGCAATTGTGGAGGCACTTCCGAGACACCACCGGTATCTTTACTCTCTTCGTCATCCAACTCGACTGCTAGATCCCATAACGTCAGAGTATCGTCACCGGCCGCTACCGCTACGATACTATCATCTGTTGGATGCCATTCCACACTTGTGATTTGCTCCTTGTGGAAGTTGAAGCTCGCCACCGGGGTTGGTTTTGAAGGGGCAGAGGATGGGGTATTAGGTTTCCATTGCCGGAGATCCCACACTGCCCATTGTCCATCGTCGGCGCCGGATGCTAAGAGATGTGAAGTTTGATGGGACCAGGACATTACATTCACGTCTGTGTTACTGACTTGGACGCTGAGCGCTGCGGATCGACTTTTACTCCGTACATCCCAAACTTTGATGGTGCCATCGCTTGATGCTGATGCAAAGACGTTCTTTTCTGAAGGGCTCCATTGCAGCTCCTCAATGCTTCCAGTGTGGCCTAACATAGGTCTCGAATCTGTGGCCCACCCCTCACCTCCTGTCCTCGTAGTAACATATATGCTTCCATTGTTGTCCCCGGTGACCAGCTTCCCCGTTGATATCAGTGGCGACCAGTCTACAGCATAGCCTTCTGATTTATGCATCCTTAATGTCGAAATTGGTTTATTTTGCTGTGGTGTGATAGTCGTACCGGGAGTATCGAATGAAGCCAGATGAGGAGTAACATCATGAATCAGAACCACACCCGCCTCCATCATACTCGCGGTCAGAGTTGTAGGCGGCCGGCTCGAATCGCTCGGGGGGGTTTGATGTGCGCGTATTCGATTCGTCGTACTCGTCAATGGTATACTCGTGGATTCCAGTATTGGTTCCGCATCCTCGTCCTCGTCATCTGAAGAATCCTCGTCATCTTGTTCCCTATCCATTCTACTCAATCCGCTAAATTTCATGACCATCAATTGGTTCTCCTTTTCTCTCTTATTATCTGCTTGAGTGCCAGCTACTGCATACATCGTTGCGGGGTATGTCTTGCGACCGTCGCCCAGATTATCTTTCACAATGTCGAAAGAGAGACAGGGCCAGGGCGTTGAAAGTGCGTGTAACATTTCGTAGGTCGATAGGTCGGGGGATAAAGTCTGGCCGGGTTCGAGTTTATTTCTGCCAACAATAAATGTCTGCTGATCTACATCCATTTGATCTAACACACAATTAATTGACCGACATAACAAAACCTAAATTTTGCATACATACCTGCCTTCTCTTCGGCTTCCCTCTCAGCATCAGGCCTCCCATCTACGCCTGCCTCAATGATTTCATCCTCACTCTCATATTCATCCTCAAACTCATCTTCAAACTCCCCGACCTCGTTCTGATCCAGCTCGTTCTTTCCCGGTCGATTTCCACCCTTCAATGACACTCCACCATTCTCGTGATCTTCCGCTGCGCGTTTTGACATGGCCACAAGCTCTAACGATGTGTTGATGTGGTATGATCAATTGTCGCAAACTTCGGAACAATTTGCGGGGGAGTTTGATAAATTTCTTATCGCACAATCCTAATCGCGAAATTTTAGGAATCATACGGCGAAAGATTAATCCGGCCCGACAACCTTCTTTTTGGGATGTCGCGAATGTGTAGCATTGAACGACGTCAAGACAACGAATTCTGAGCGTGAAGATGTTGTATGAGCTCATCGCGGTCGTAAGTACATCCATGGATAATTCGGAAAGGAACGTGTTTGCTAATGGTATACTAAGGTTCGACCCGGCAATCTCGCCGAGGTGAAAGAGTACGACTTCCCTCTATGCATTTCTCCATTCGCTGGTATCACCAGACACAATCAATCTCTCCACTTTCGACTTGTTCACTTCTCCTTGCTCTTTTCTGACACCTCCTAGAATCGCACGAACAGCTGGCTCGCTGGTACTCCGCTCAGGCGGCACAATCCGAGGGATCAAAAACTGGGGGATCTTCGCCCTTCCACGACGGACACGAAAACATCAAGCACAACATACGGAAGGTCATTATTTCATCATGCGATACGATGGCAGCAGCAAGATTCAGGACGATGTGAAGACGACATTGGGTCTAGATCCTCGAATGATCAAGTTCAGTAGCGTGAAGTTGGGCGACGGTACATTAGAGGCTATAAGTAAGGTTAGCGGCGATGTGAAATGGAGGACAAGAGAAGAGTTTTGAAAGGAGAATGTTGTGCACCCGTGTAAGAAGATTCTGAAGATCTGGGCGGCATGTTATATTAAAGGAGATTTGGGGTACGGTGTATTTTATATATGTATGGCATTGCACGGCGAACTCGGAATTGTATGAAGATCCAATTAAGGAACCACCACATCACAACAAAACAAATCACATAATACAATGCGCTTCATGACCCGTTTCGTTCCCACATGCGATTCTATAAGATCCCTGAACAACCGTATACGCCATAACTGTATGCATGCTCGCCAGAGCCATCATTAAACCCTAGCATATTTACCGCTTCGCTCCATGAGTAAAATTCAGCCAATCGATAGTAGAGTGCTCAATCTGTTTCCATTCGTTCCGAGATGCCTTTCTTCTCTTTTGCATATACCACGAACTCGTCCACAACACTCGGCCAAGCACCATCCTCGTTCCAAAAGCCCAACGTCTCATCCTGCACTGCTTTTTGAAGGAATTCAAGGGTCTGATTCCACATATCCTTATTGACGCTCTTGGTCCATTTAGCAGCGAGGAACTCAAACCATAACGCGGTCCAGTCAGTTGAGTCTGTGACCAAAGTCATTCCGGGTGGGCTGAATAAGACTCGCCAATACTCAATTGCCGTTTCTAAAGCCAATGCCTTCTGGCCCTTCTCCTTGGCACAAACGAAAACGTATCTGTAAACCTTTTTGAAGATAGTCATATCTGTCGAAAGTTGTTGAATTTGTGTGGCGATATAAGCCTTCTGTTTGGGAAGAGTATCACACCTGTATCTTCAGTCAGTAACATGGCCAAATACAGGGAATAGTGAGCTTACCCAACAGCTCTCCACCCATCAACAAACCCATCCTTATTCATCTCACCAATGCTGGCAACTTGACAGATTTCTAAAGGAATCAAGAGCTCGGCATTCTCCATGTTGATCCCCAAGTCCTCTACAAAATATCGCATCATACCTTCGACGCCGACGGTATTCGCGTCGTCGCCCTGACCTTCGATGAAAGATATCGATTAGTGTATGTCTTTTACAATAGACTCCCATCGAACGGACTTACCACGGTAACTACTGAACATCTTTTCTAATGATTCTTTTCCTTTCTCGGCCGGTGGAGGGGCGCCATTTGATGCAAAATAACTGTTGTTTTCCAAATTAGTGAAATTCAGATTGTCTTCCATGAGAACGGCAGGAGCCTATTCGGACAGGCGATTCTTGGGTTAATTGTGTGAGTGATATCCATTTGACCTCAGTTGCTCGTTGTAAATGTCCGCTCGCCTGATAGGGTCGTACTACGGAGCAGAGTCAAGATAACGATGATACTCTCGTGAGAACACATCGCGGTAATATCAGATTATACGCCGACGTCTAACCGTGTTCGGCACTTGCTTCCACCTGTGCTACCCAGTGGACCTTAGCCGTACGAGCTTTGGTTCAAGGAAAATGATGCGTGGGAGAATTACGGCATGCGTGGGCATACAGGAGGTGATGGAAACCCTTGTGCTTAAAGCCATCGGAAGTCACAAGTTTGAGGGCATCTGGTGCAGAGTTTCCCAAGGAAATTCATGGCCTTAACAGTCCCTTTCAACAAGCACCGCTCAGATTTATCATCGACTCTCTCAGAAGCCCTCTCAGAAACCCTTAGCTCTTAACTTTGCGCAACAGTACCGAGAACTGATCTCACAACATCGACCACTCGCGCTCTAAATTTGTGAGCCTCCCGACGCAGTAGCATACGTTGTAGGTGAAGAGTCAAGTTCAAGTCCATTTGCCATCAGTGGTGGATTTGACATCCAAGATCGTCGGACGCACTCGGTATTGCGGTTGCCTCCGTATCGGTTTTGAGGAGCTTGATGGCAATGACAGAATGAATTGATCAGGGTTTTATTGAAAGTTTCCCAACATATGGTTCGCAGTAACACAGTGGAATATGCTACTCCCTCACTGAAGCTGCTGCCATACATCTAGAATCCAACTAAGAATCGTTTCAAAGCGGCCGCTCAGTCCATTTCACCGAGCGTACCCAGATATTCAAGCGTCTGGTTTTGGGCTGAGAGCGCTCAACGTGATGTCCTCATTCATTACTCCTTGTGTAGATATTTGTTGGCTAATGTGTAATATGCTATCTCGCATCGTCAAGGTGATTGGCGGGGTCTCTTCAACTCAGGTAGGAAGGTTGATCCACATACTCCGAGCAAAAGTCGACTAGTAATTTGCGGATTCTCAAAATATGATCATTCCAGACTCCATCTTGTTAACTTTGTGTGCTGCAACGTAGATTCTGCTTTCGACCTCTCCAGACTCCGGCCTCGCATACTAAAGGAGGATCTAGCAGTGACTTTGGGTCATCAGACTTTCAAAGGCCCTGGTAGTTCTCGTTCGGTGTGTCCCGTTCTCTCCACATTCGACTGAAGCAAACAGCCAGGTCCGACGTTCTGAAGGGTCTGAACGAGTCATTTCGCTGCCTGACCCGTCATCCATTCGTGTTCCTCCGCATGTCTCGATATCTCGGATCGGAGCAAGCAGCCCTCTAGGCAGAACAGCTCTTTGGTAGACTGTATTATGGAAGGGTTCGAGATCGATTTTGTGGTCAGGCGTTGAGGCGAGGAAGTTCGGATGGTGATACTCCCAACACCGGTGTGCGCAGTCGAGCAGCAGCAAACTGAAAATAAAGTCCTTGGCTTACCTATCGGATGCTTGCTCAATCTTCCAGTTTGAGGCTTTGAGGAGCTATTAACCAAATTCCTGTCAGCAAAACTATCCTCTCCCCAAAGTTCACCTTTCCAGGCAGATGAGAACTTACTCTTCCAGCCGGCTTTTCTGGAAGCCCAGTAACTGCCATGAACTGGTTGATCAAAGATCGTTGAGCAGGATTTGGCGGCATCGTGGCGGCTGAGCCCTTCTTTGACCGGAGGAAAGGAAAACGAATTGAAAAGAAAGTTGCGATGCTGAGCTTCTGTAAAGTCGCGTCAAGGAGGGGTTTGATCTGCTTGCGCATCTTATCGCCAGTATCAAACCTAATCACAAGCGAATTCGACAGGGGCAGTAACACGTGAGCAGTATTTCAACTTTGTCCATCTGTGTTTGTGATTCTGTCCCGCCCATGTCACAGAAAAAGATTCGGAAGTTTAGTTAGCTAGTGTATTCACCGTGGTACTTGATTCACTGCGAGTATAATTGATATGTCGAGACTCGGCTAATGTAGGAACAGTTAAATGCCTTATATTATAGACTACGTCAAATCATACATCATATAATCCACGCAATGATCAGACTACTAGTTACAGAGCTCGAGGCTATAGTGTCAATGACTCTGGTGAAACGTAGGGCCACAAGTTTCAAGGCGGGCTTGCTCTTCGAGACTTCACTTACGAGCCGCGAGCTCTGACTTTGATGCTACATTCTTCTCAGAGCCCCTACAATCTCTGTCTCACTTTCAAGCCCCGTAAGATGATAGGTTGCGGTGATGCTCGAATTTGAGTACGATCAAACGGCGATGTTCGAAAAAGCAAGAAGGCTGTATAGGTCACAACACAACCAGCCCAAGGAATGGCCGTTAGCGAAATAGAAAAGCCAAGCGCAGCGCACATCTCCTTCATTTGAAAAGATCTGGACGACCAGATCTATTCACAACGCGAGAAATTACTACTACTGCTACTCATGTTTTGGTAGGACGGCCAAAATGTCAGAGTACTTATGGTGTAAGTAAGTACACAGAAATGTAGACGTTGGAAGTACATTCGAAGTACAGAACACGTCATAACGGTAATACTTCAACTACGAAGGGGAACCAAAGCACTCTCATAGATTCCATTAGCAGACGTACAAACTCAAACCTTTGCTAAGTAAGACCTCACAATTAAGCCGTGTAGGCATGTCATCTTTAGAATGGATGGTGACGATATTATATTTCTAAATCCACTCTATTGCAAAGTCGCGGTCTAACATACGATTCGATCTAACAAAATAACGAAATGATCCAACGCGTAATCTAGCATCCAATATAATACCAACGACTTCAACGCAATATTAGAAATATCATGATCTTCACAACAAAATCCGCAGTTTAACGCCCTAGAGCGCCATATGAATATCTCCCAAGATGTAAGGAAAAAGGGTGTGTGTTGTGTCTCGGAAGAAGGTTCAAGCCGCATCGTCGAGGAGTCTGATGAGGAAGTATTCCGGGCACTTGTGTCGGCAGCAAGGACAGGTGGTATTTCCTGAAGCACGATTGAGCCAGTTGCGAAGACATGTAGCGCCGATGACTTGTCCACAACAGATGACCATCTCAATGCCAACATCATCAGTGGTTTCTCCATCTGCAGATTTATCACCAATACACTCTTGACAGATTGGACACATTGGTTTCTCCTTCGAGATCTCAGGAACGACCTCACGGAATGCGATTTTTTGTCTGGCCACCAATCGCAACCGTTGGAGCGTACAAAGTCGATCCCCCATCATCAAGCCAATGAGGATTTTGGCGCCGAATCCGGTAGTGTGGATGGCAAGCTTAGTCTTTGTTGAGTCCGAAGAAATCGCAGGTGAGCCATCCAACATCATGCCAAATTTTTTCTCCCAACCTTCTTGGAACAGATAGACATGTTTTATGAGGAGAGCGCGCTGAGCTTTCATCTTTAGTGGGGCGAAAGGGCGAGACGCAAGCTGTTCGTCGGCTGCGATCATCGCGAAGGCGGCGACGGACCATCTCGTCAAGGTGCTTCGGAACAGGGGCTTCAATTCGTCGCCGAATTGCTCGATCATGGGCACTTCCAGTGGGGTTAAGGTGCCGAAGAGCGCCTTCTGATTGCGTGATGCGAGATAGAGTCTCGTGGCTGCTCGATTGGCGCGAGTAAAGCCTGGACAGAGCATGTTTTCTGATTTCTGATTTCTTGTTAGTATCTACTTCTTGGACAGGGCGTTGAGGAACTTACGCCATGCCAAATGTGAGAGAATGTGACAGAAGTCTAGTTCCACGTTAGCCCTTACTCTTTCAAGTCATCTTAAATATAGGACATACTGGACAAACAGTGCTACTCAAAGTCGTAGCAAGTCCTGAAGTTGCAACACCAGCCTTTCGGGCCACCATGACCATGAGATCGATATCAGCATGATCGATAGGGGCGGTCTTCTTGAGCAACCACTGCCAGTTAAAGTTCCAAATCTCCTCGGGGGTTGCTTCGATCTGATAGTCGCGTCGAAGCTGGATCATGATTGCGTCAGCTGACCAGCCGGTAGTTTGGCACAGGGCTATGATGATCGCGGTGTGCTCCGGTGTGGTGTTAGGATTGATAAGAAGGCCATTGGCGAACGATTCGATTGTGAGTGAAGAGCGCTGGGTTGCCATCGTGATGAAGTTTGTGGTAGGTCTGGGATTCAGAAGAGTGGATGCTAAGCGAGATGTTAATAGGGGTTCGCGAATGCTGACCACATCCACACATGAATTAGATGACACGGCGCAACAGACTTGGTAGCTCCACTTAGTTAAGTAAACCAAGCAAACTATGACGCAAGACGTGGATAAATACACGGTGTTGCATAAAAACAGAACAGTTGTGCGCGTGTACTGAACAGTGATTCTTATCCCCTGGCAACGACAATTATTCTAGCAACATGTCACGGAAGTCGAAAATGGGTGGTCGCGATGAATCAAATCTCAAGAGATGAATACATTCATGCCATTTAGATTAAAATCGCAAACGTACCTTGGGAATGTCCTTGACAGTTGCAAGGGATTCGTCGAACGCGAATATGGAGGTGTGGTGATGATGCTGAAACAATCAATGCGAGGTCTTCGTTGACACAGATAATGGGCTTGGTGTTATCTACAGGAGTTGGATATTACGAAGGGCTTTGAACAGGTTGTGAGTGGGTTAGGTGTTTCACAAGAGCGAACGTGATTCAAAGAGTTTGGAAAGAGTATCTGGCAAAGTGACAGTATAAATCGTTGTTATTGGGAAGCAGTGTAGGAAGACAGAAAGCGAGGGAAAATGAGGGTGCAGGACTCGCATTATAAAGGATGTGAATCATAGTCATCGACGCGGACGATGATACTACTGATGAGCTAGACAGTATTGGGACTATGACAGAGGATGCCAAGAAAACCAACATATCATTCGATTTATCACTAGCCTCATCTGTCGTATTTTCAACTTTTCGCTAGTGCAGACTACCACTAGCGTCCCAGACAAAGCAAACACAACATATAACAGTTTGGAGCCGAGGAGTTCAGAGTTGATTTCTACTGCGCTATGAAAGAGAGGTCCTTGATCTGGATACTAAACGCAAACTATCAGCTTAGTGGCTTTCCTTCTTGGCTATGATATGATGCAAAGCGGGTCTCGCTTAGCCCTATGAGGACGCCGCTTCGATCGCCGGTGCTTTGCAGGACGATAATTGTCGTAGTGAGGGGTCGTTGACGCCGTATTTCGTCTCACTAGGGGTGCTGCCATGTGGTGAGGTAAGGCTCCAGAGGTGGGTTGGTTCACATAACCACCATCAGATGGAGGATTTGGCGTTCGTGGCTGCTCAAATTCCAAACTGCCTTCTGACAACGAATCATCGTCATTGTCTTCGTCAGAACCCTCTTCTTCATCCGGATATAGTGACTGGCGGCTGTATTCTTGGAGACTACCGCTTTGGTACCCTGAAGCTGATTGCATTTCATCTTCTTCAGAACTGTCTTCTTCATCTGGTGGTGCCGATGGGAGACCATGTCTTTGGGCCCTTCCTTGTCTCGAATCCACTTGATTGTATCCTTTATTTTGTCTGTCTGCTCCAGGCCTTGGTCGCGAGAGCCCCGCTGTAGGAGCTGGATTACGTCGAGGAGAGAGTTTAGGACGTGTTTTCGCTTGTCCCGGACGGCGTGATGACCACTTTGGAGGACCTCGAGGTTGCTTTAGGGCTGCTGCTGGTCTTGGAGGGGCACCAGGTAGCTTGGGGGGTAAGTTCCGTTCTAGTCGGTTTTGAAGCTGCTTTGCGGGACCTCGCGGTTGCTTTGGAGGACCTCGAGGGTGTGTTAGCGCTGGTACTGCTTTTTGAGGGCGCCGAGGTGTCTTGAGAGGTTTATTTCGTCCTGGGCGGCCCTGAAGCTGCCTTTTGGGGTCTCGAGTTTGTTTTGGAGGTCCTCGAGGTTGCTTTCGGAGTGGTACCGGCCCACGACGATCTCTGGACTGCTTTGGAGGTGAATGACGCTCCGTAGGACCTTGAGGCCGTTTTTGGGTTGGTCCCTGTCTAAGACGATCCTTTGGAGGTATGTTCTGTCTGGGGGGGTTTTGAACAGGTGGTCGTTTTAATTTAGTATGGCCCCGATATAGATCTTGTCGTGGGTTGCCTTGGCCTCGTGGTCGAGGAGCTGTTTGTGGACAGCGCCGAGATGGCGGCTGTTGGGCTCTTTTATGACTTTGAGCTAGAGCCTGTCCTGTGCGAAGCGGAGCTTGTTTTCCAAATTGTACGGGATCTGGGCGCGGGTCTCTTCGATTTGTGTTATTATGACGTGGAACTTGACCTCGACGATTCAGTGATTGTGGTTGTCTGACAGCGTGGGGAAGTCCTCGTCCCCTTCGGTATTGTGATTCCTTTGGGTTTGTATTATTGTTGTGTGGAAGTTGATCTCGACGACCTAGTGGTTGTGCTTGTCTTCGATTTACATTCTTGTGGCGTGGGGCTTGACCTCGACGACCTAGTGGTTGTGAGCGTCCGAAAGAAATCCCCAGTCCTTGTGGAGGTCGTCGTCGGGATTTTAGTTGTCTTCGATTACCATGGGATTGTGGTTGTCTCAAACTCCGAGATATCGCTTGCCCGAAGCCATGACGAGGTTGTTGTGGTTGTCTTCGATGATGATTCTGTCGCGTAGCTTGAGCTGGACGATTTCCGGACTGTGGTGGTCTCATATTGCGAGGTGTCATTTGTCGGAAGCCACGTCCAGGCTGTAATTGTCTTCCATTACCATGATTCTGTCGTATAGCTGGAGATGGACGGTTTCGGGACTGTGGTTGTCTCAAATTGCGAGCTGCCGTTTGTCGGAAGCCTCCTCGAGGTTGTGGTTGTCTTCGATGAGTGTTTTGGCGTTGAGGTTGACCCCGAGGGCCCTGAGGCCGTGATCGTCCAGCCATTCCTTGCCTATTGTAGTTCTGACGTGGTGCTCGTCCTGGGCGACCACGAGTCTGCGCTGGCCTGATTCCATGGTGAGGTCGAGGTGGTCGCCCAGCCATGCCTTGCCTGTTGTAATTTTGACGTGGTGCTTGTCCTGGGCGACCGCGGGGCTGCGGTGATCTTGGTCCATATTGAGGTCGAGGTTGTCGCCCAGCCATRCCTTGCCTGTTGTAATTTTGACGTGGTGCTTGTCCTGGGCGACCGCGGGGCTGCGGTGATCTTGGTCCATATTGAGGTCGAGGTGAACGAAACATATGAGTTCGTTGTCGAGATTTATGTAGAATGAATTCAACCAATTGAGATAGAGGTTGGAGAGAGTTCGATCTGGAACAAAGTAGTTGTGTTTATATATCTTGAGTGTGACTAAAGTGATTCACATATTCCTGGGAAACAGTCGCGAATGAAGAATGAAGAGATGTAATAACAGTTAGATCGCGGTCTCGAAGATGATTTCCTATTCAGACGCATTGTCTATATCACCACGAGCAGAGGGTACTCATTATGGCTTCGACTACGAATTCATCGCACTTTTATTTCAACGAGGTATGTCTCGCTTGAGAATAAGACCAGGCATACTAGGCTGAGATAAAATGTGTATATGGCCCCTGAAAGTCAAGTTTTGAGTCCTTGTTTGAAGACACGGCCTCTCTATAATTGTGAGATGTTCCAAGAGCGTGAACCGAAGAGTTGGATGGACTTGTAGATTGACTTTCATTTGTAAAAAAGATTTACAAAAGCATGAGGCAAGTATGACAATTGTAAATCATATAAATCTAATTTCAAGCTCAATGAAAGTAGGATCGGTGGCCATCGAAGGCATGAGATTGTGTGAGAACTTGCTACAGATATCACCACCTTTTAAAATCTCCAACATATATCTCTTCCAAACCTCACGGTCCTTTCAACTCAATAATGCAGGAAATAAAACAAAGCAAAGCAGCTCAGCAAACCAGAAAACAACACCAAACAGCTCAGTCATCGCCTTTTTGATCAGACCATATTTCCACACGCTCGTACTCTCCAAACGGCAGATAAACAAACAAGCAGAATCAACAACAGAACGCTGGTCTAATCGCAACTTTCAAAACAGCTCCTATATCTAATGCACCCTCTGAAAAGATGGTAGAAGTACGCGATATATATTCATATCTCTCTCCGTCCCTCTCCGTGAGCAACGCGGGAGTCATCGGAGTAGAAGAGCAGCTCCGAAAACGGACAACACATTTACGAGGCAACTCCCTGTCTCGTGGCTTCAAAGCGCTCCGAGGGAGAGGAGAGCAGTCAAAAGGGTTCACACCAGTGAAAGCTACTAATAAGTGTGGAAGATATACACGCATGGCAATTGCGGTGGAAGGTGAGCCCCTCGTGTCTCAACAGCTGTACCAATTGTGAAACAGCGAAACAAAAAGATGCATGGCATTAGCCACAATGCAGGACTGTGGTATGATGTACATCGAACAAGTAGGCCGAATGATTTACTCTCGAAGATGAGATTGTTTCTTGGTGAAGCGACAGAGCTAGATACGAGTGGCAGTCGGAGTCTCAAATGAGGATCTGCAGCTGAATCAGGCCTTCGAGCTAGATTCACCCACCCAGCAGACGGAATCTTGGAGACGACAGAAATTCCAAACATGCTAAGTAAGCACGGTATGTTGTGGTAGAACAGAAATACTGTATATGAGGCATAGCAAACAGATGGTAACAAAGACCGCCACAATTGAGGAGGTATACCTGCCACAGGCGTCAGATTAAGATGATATTAACCAAAAATCAAAAGAAAAATTAAAAATTCAACAGTCCTGGATTTCAGTACAACAGCATCTGAATCGCTAGATCCTCGTCGCTCGGCGGAGACACCAAAGATATGCTTCTCCTCGCCTTCAAGCTCACGTTGTTCTAACATATACGAGTCTCAGCGAAACATGGTGTGCCAAGTATGATATGTCTCGATAAAACGCAGATGTTGACAAAATGTTAGTAAATCTTCAGATCCTGCCAAACTTGCAGGATCAAGAAGCATATCGATATATTTATTTAGATCTGAATCGTATTAAGAGTATAAGAGACAACACTATAATATGGCAGATTGCCCACTATTACATCTACTCTATCACGGATAGATCCCGTATTTATGGGAATAAATCTAGTAGGAATTTTTTAATAGAGTGTTATACCATAGAAACGGTAATTATATAACTAATTGTACCGCTCGAAAAGACCGCCAGAACGAGAACACGGTATATAGTACCGTATTTACGGGATTCAAACCATAAATAGTGAATACCTTACTATATAAACAGACGCGAAACCTCCGCCGATATCGGTACATCCACCCTACGTCCGAAAGCCCCTGTAATAAAACTGTAACGACACAAGCTGATTCACGGGCTGAGAAGAGGCATGTAGGAGTATATTCTGAGGCTGATAGTAAGTCCTTTATTAGGTACTAATACGAAGGATATAGAAAAGATACTATATATAATATATAGGAGAAATCCTTTCTATATATAGGGGCCTCCTTAT